>JAJTWQ010000337.1:0-195476 GCA_029007595.1 Solanum commersonii
CTGGTTTTAACCTTTTGTCTGGGCTTCGGGCTTCATCATTCGAATAATTGATTAATCTTTCTTTGATCATTTTATGTGTTGGGAGTGACAAAAAAGGATCTCTTGGAAAAGACTTTAGGGCCTTTCTTCTTTTCTTATTCCCTTTTCTTATCAGTTCATCTATCCTCCATCCTTGAAATCACTATTACAAAGTAAGTATAATTCGAACGCTTTGGACCATACATCGATCTCTCCTAGACTCCTACCTTCACTAACAACCTTACAGAAATTAAACCATAATGTTCAGCATCATAGTTCAATATGTTACCTTGAAGCAAACTGTTTCTTATCTCTGTTCAGAAGTCACACCTCTAGCTCATGAGGAATGAAAACAGCAGATGAATTAGATGAGACACCTATCTCTTTCATTGTATCAAAGTATTAGGTGATCAAAATCATGTCCATGACATCTTTGGTTGATACCCTGGAACACTAGTAGAGAAGCCAATCACACTTTCTTTGAGCCTTTCTCGGTAGCTTGTCGTTGACGAGCAATTCCTAGCCCTGCTAATGCTTTGATTCTGCTTCTCCTTCTGCTTGTTTTTTATCTGCAGAATCTTCTCTCCTTCTGCTCTCCTCAATGCAGCTTCTCCAATCTTGAAGCTAGTTTCCATGAAATTGTCAACTCACGTTATTAGAGGAATGAAGATTTATGTGTCCATCAATATGCAAACAAAGAATTCAATACATAGTTCACATGGTCAATACTAATTTTACTTTGTAAAACTGTTGGCTCTTTACTGGTGGAGCTTAATGCCAAGAAGATGTGAAAACGAGGGCAACCGTGTTGCAGGGCGCACTTCCCATTTAGGCAGGGCGGGAGAGGGCCACACCCTTCGTGTAATGTAGTGTAGACAACTTACACAAATGCAAGTACCAATGGTTGATTTCACGACTTGAACTCGTGGTTTATAGGTAACAAAGACTCACTCCTTAGTCCACATTCCAAGGAGATGCAACAACATTTCACGTTTTTGCGGGGTCCGGGAAGGCCACACCCCTCTTGATATGTAATGTAGGCTACCTATACTGATGCAAGTACCAATGATTGATTTTATGACTTGAACCGTGATCTATAGGTATCAAGGACTCCGGACTGCATCCCAAGGAGATGCAATGTAAGCAACCTAGCTACCATGATGCAAACATCAGGTGCTGATTTTAAGGTTCAAACCCCTGATTTATAGGTCTCGTGGCAATAACTTTACCGTTGCTCCAATGCTCCCCTTCAATGCCAATATGTGGTCCAAGCACCGAAACTAGTAATCACTTGTTGAAACCCAAAAAGTGGTTCTAGTCCAAAAAACAAGAAGTTGGACAACAAGTCTCTGGTAAAAGGCAATACCAGCAACTCTATACTTCCATTTAGTGGGGAGAAAAAAAATACTAAGCAATTGAAGTATTAAAGCTGGCCAGGAATACCTGCATTAATCTCATTCATTGAACTTTTCACTTGATCATCTGGTTCAACATCTACAATAAGAGTCTGAACTATCTCATATCCATAAAGTGACATAACCTATGTAATTCCACAAGGAAAATCAGATATGAATTGATTTTGTTTCTTCTGTTTGGTTTGCTTAAAAGTTGCAGTAGTATTTATACTAACATAAAGAGAGAGTTACCTTTTCAAGTCGCACCCCTACTGTTTTCGCTATCTCAGTTTTCTGTTCAAAAACTTTATCCAGCTCCAATGTTGGAACAGTTGCCCTAATAACTAATAAACATCAATAAGAACCTACACAGCACAGAAGGTTTTGGATTGACAATAGAGAACTTAAAATAGTGACATTGAATGCAATGAGAAATATGACAGAAGGCAAAGCAAAATCTATTTAACTAGTGAGTAGTGACATTCTCTATATATACACACCTACTGTTTATACTAAATCAATACTAATTTATCATGATTAAATCATATATTAAGGTGAGAATGTGTATTAGTTAATTTTAACCGCGGTTTAGTGATTGATGTGCATGTTAATACATGTGTCATATATTCATTAGGCTGGTGTAAACACCAGGAGTGGGTTTAATAAGGCTTGCTTGGGCTGCATTAGAAAAATAATGGCATGAATATGCCCTTTCTGTAATGGCAGTTGCATGATTGAGCCCAACTATTAATAAATGACATAAAATAAATTTTTCTCAAAGTTTGATAACATATTTGAGTTTTTTTCCCTTACTTTTTTTCTTTTCACTCAGTAGTGGTGGGGAAGAAGTGGACTCAAAACATCCTACTAATTAAGTTAAGGATGTAAACTGTATCAATATCAATTGCTTTTTAGATCGTTTTGCAATACATTTCGATAAAAAAACTGTTATAGAAGAAGGTCATAACAAGTATGATGTATAAGCATAAGAATTGCATTCTAACCATCAAAGACATATGCTTGAATCTGCCCCTTTGTGTTGCTTAGTTTATAGAAAGCATCAGCTGCCTTGTCTGCCAAGGCTCTGTATTGAATTGAAGCAACCAAAGTCACAAAAACATTATCCTGAAAATTATAGCTTTCATGAGAAACAACTAAAAACATTTACCTTACAAAATAGTTAAATGTTGAGACTACCAAAAAGAGTACTGATTGCACATTATTTGGTACAAAAGATACATTCTTTAAAACTTCCATCTATTTCAGGAAAACATCCTCTCTCCCTCATGAGGTAGGGTAAGATCTGATCTCGCATACACTCCCTCCCCATACTTCACTTTGCGGGATTTCCTTGGATATGTTGGTACCCTAGTCATTTCAACTTCTTTTTTAAATAATCAAGAAATCAGTGTGGTGCCAACTCTTAGGATCAACCACATCTTTTCAAAACTCGGGATAATATGCCTGCTCCTTTACCCTTATCCACTTAAATACGAGGCTTAGTTTGCTTTGCCCTGATCTAAGTCATAAGTCCCTCAACCTTTATTCAAACACATGAGCACTTTGGGTGTTAGTTCTTTCAAGGGTCTGAAACCACTAGGCCGCAAACATCTTGTTGTGTCAAGGATGTCCAGAATATGTTATATAATCACTCGTTCGTATATCATTTTACTCATATATACGGTATTATTTTTGACGAAGAGTGTCACACCCCTTGACAATAACATAGCTAACTAAATCAAGACTATAACCTGTATAACTTATCCCACTTCCTATATGAGACAAGCTATCCAAATTATAGTCTTGATTTTAATATCGATTTTATCTAATACCTTCAATCAAACATGACATAAACTTTATCTCAAAATTTAAATCGAAATAACTCACCTAATCCCTCGAACCAAAAGGCAAGCTAAGCTAGCCTTTTGAGTAAGATGATAACGAAAAAGAAAAAAAAAAAAAAGAATACAAATATGCAAACCTTAGTCTTGGATTCACATGTAATGTCAAGTTGTTGGACCCTAAGTGAAAGATAACCAGCTAATTGGCTTCCAAAACTCCAAGGCATGAAGTGAAAACCAGGACCAAGAACATCATCATACTTGCCAAAATTTTCCTTAATAGCAACTGTGGATTGATCCACTTGAATACAACCAAAAGCTTGTCCCATAACTAAAATAATCAATTTAACATATAGTAATAAAGAGGATAATATTATTATTAGAATCTTGGTTTATATTTATTTAGACATGACTAGATCTTAACCATACAAGTGAAGGACAAGATTCACAGAAGGGGTTAATATGTCTACTTGTTTTTTAAAATAATCAGGATTGTTTGATAGGGTGTATAAGAATATTACGGATATTAAATTTTAGTATAATGTTTGGTTGCAAATGTAAGTGTGATATTAGTTATAAATCTTATTTAGTACTATTCTTATACATAGTAACTCATGGTATTAGTAATACGGAGTACTATTTCTATTTTAATATACCTTATTCATTATATACAACAAATTAAATTGTCGATAAAAAATATTATTAGTATTACTTTTTTTACATCATATATTCAATACTATTCTTATATATCCGACCAAGAAGTTCATCCATGTGTAAATTAATGTGAAAGTTGATATATTTTGTAAGCCACTAACTACTTATGGATAAGAGTGAACAGACAGAAAAGAGTCACTTTCAGCAAGAATTGGTCAACTTATTATCATATCCATCCCTTTATTTTGTGATTTTGTGTTCCAAATTATATTTTGAGCATTATTATAGATTGGTAAAATGATTTATGATCTCGGTTTTTTTTTGATACGGAGGAGAATATTTTTTATTTTTTCATGTTCGATTAGTCAGAATTTTTGGATATTTTTTAGTAAAACAAGTTTTGTGTAAATGACTTTTCTAGTGAAAGTAGAAAAAACGAGTTAAACACCTGACATTCCACAGTAATTGTATCCTTTCCATCCTTCAATACACCTTATTTTCACCTTTATCCTACCCACTCATATAGTATTTGTCTAGATGATATATAAATGTTTTTAAGATTATAGATTTGTTTACGTACTGAACACAAGAAAATAATTAAAAGAAAAGAAGATATTTGTGGTCTAAAATACTCTTTTATCATTGTCTGATTATAAATCATTTCATTAAGAATAAAATGAAAGTTCTAAAATTAAATTATTTTCAATTATAAAAAAACAAAAACATTCTTTTAAGACGAATTAAAACAAAAAGTGTATGATATATATAAATTGCGACAGAAGGCGTACATATTTCGCATTCATGGGTATAAACTATAGGTCTTTGCCACAGCTGTCAAAAAGGGTCGGCTCAGGCGCTCAGCCCCACCCAGCCCAAGCCTCGCGGGCCAAGGAATTTCAAGGGTTGGGGCAGGTTGCCTCTTCATTCATAAGGGCCTGAAAATGCTTAACCCAACCCAATCCTAGAAGGGCCAAGGGCTGGGGGGGAGGGGTAGCCCTTTTTTTTTTTTTTCAAACTTATAGTTCTATAACATCAAGAAAATGAGAAGATTTTCAAATCAAATATGATAAACAATGGTGTTGTTTTAATAACACTAGCAAAAAGTCTAGTCTAATTAGCATGTATCTTACATACCAGATAAGAGAGTGACAAGCAAGATTGGAGGGAGGTGAGGGCACGAGATTTGTCTATGCATTCTATATACATGCGAATCTACTTGAATAGAGTGTATCTAGAACATATTAACTTAATATTGAGTCCATATATTTCGAGATACATGTATCTGGACGTACCAAAATCTGGTAAGATTCATAATATTACAACATAGCGTGTATTTAAGTAATTAAATTATATACTAGTGAGATTATTGTAAGTTAACCTTATATAAAAAGTTTTGGCCCATGGGTTGACCCCGATCCCGCCCCGATCAAGCATCAAGGGTCAAAGGCTTATATGGGCCGGGCTTATAAGCCCGAGTGTTAAACTGGCTTGAAAAATCCTATCACAACCCTACCCCAATAACGGGTTGGATTGGGCCTGCCCCATGGACCAAGCCCGTTTTGACGGCTCTAGTGCGGTAAAAACCTAAAGGTTCCTTTTATTTGCACCAACATCAATTTGGGTCATATATTTAACTAAAAATTTGCATCCTTTATGTCCTCTTCTAAACAAAAATTCTTTCTTTCGATTATTGGATTTTAGAATAGTGCGATTAAGGACAGACCTTCGAGTAATAATAAAATTGATTGTCGATTTAGACTTAATGAAGGAGACTTAGTAGGGGTGTAACCAAAAATCGAACCAAATCGCAAATTGAGTCAAACAAAAAAAAAATCTGACTAATGATTTGGTTTGACTTGGTTTGGTATTGGAAAAAAAACCCGACTATACTTGGGTTGGTTTGGTTTTAACTAAAAGAAAGTCAACCCGACATTATATATATAAATTCTAAAATTTATTCTATACATAAAAATATTTACTTTGATGTAATTTCTAAATATTACTTATATGTTTTCATAATTTTTATCTTTTAACATATTTTTTCAAGTTTTTTGAAACTTAGAATTTTGAATGGTCCAATAAAGGTTATAGTCCATAGATATTACTGTAGGGGTGTACATGGTTGGGTTGATTTAGATTTTTCAAATATCAAACCAAACCATTTGTGTCGGATTTTTAAATTTATAAACCAAACCAATAAAGCTCAGGTTTTTCAACCTCGGGTTTTTTTGGGTTTTCGGGTTGTTTCGGATTTTTCCGGTAAATTATTCATACAAACATATAATTTACTTGTACTTCAAATATTTCTTTAGTCCTACCAAAATATAATTATCTAAGGTGTTTCTTAAAAAAATAACACAAAATATGATATGATTAATGACACTAGAATATCCAACAAAAATAATAATAATGAAATCGCGTAAAACAAATATTGCAAATTAACAATGCATAATGAAATGATCATAATTTAAAAGTACTAAATCATGCTAAAATAAGTTCAATAAGTATTAGTTACATGACTAAATATTAAAGGAAATTAAAATTATATTATGTATTTTAATTGTCTAAACCAATGTAAAACTAAAGAACAAATATTCAATATTATTGTCATTATTAGTGTTGAATTGATTTTCTTTTTGCATTAACATTAATTTGATTTTGATTTAAGCTTTATTATAATTACCAACATATGTGGACTATAATCTTTATTGGAACATTCAGAATTCTAAGTTTCAAACTTGAAATAATATATTAAAAGATAAAAACTATGAAAAAGTATAAGAACTATTTAAAAATTATATCAAAGTAAATATTTTTATGTATAAAATAAAATGTTAAAATTATATATATAATGTCGGGTTGGTTTGGCCTTGGGTTATTTTTTTTTAGTTAAAACCAAACCAACCCAAATATTGTTGGTTTGTTTTTCAATACCAAACCAAGTTAAACCAAACCACTAGTCGGTTTTTTTTTCTGTTTGCGGTTTGGTTCGGTTTTGTACACCCCTAGATATTAGTAACTCTAACAAAGCTCAATTCAAAATCAAATCAATACTAATGCTAACAAAATAATTCAGTCAACACTAAAAATGACAATAATGTTGAATATTCGTTCTTTACTTTTACATTGGTTTAAACATTTAAAATATATAACCTAATTTTAATTTTTCTTTAATGTTTAATCATGTAATTAATACTTATTAGACTTATTCTAGCATGATTTAGTACTTTTAAATTATGATCATTTTCATTATGACTTATCAATTTGCTATATTTATTTTACACAATTTCATTATTATTTTTTGTTGAATATTTTTGTGTCATCACTCATCTCATGTTTTGAATTATTTTTTTAAGAAACACCTTAGATAGTTGAGTTTTGGTTGGAGTTAGACTGAAGAAATATTTAGAGCACAAGTTAATTATATGTCTGTATGAATACTTTACTGGAAAATCCCAAAAAAAATCCGTGGTTTATTAGTTTGGTTTGATTTAAATTTAAAAATTCAACACAAATGGTTTGGTTTGATATTTAAAAAACTCGAGTTTTGTTAGTTTGGCTTATAAATTTAAAATTTTGACACAAGTAATTTAATTTGATATTTGAAAAATCTAAACCACCCGATCATATACTCCCCTAAGACCTAGGAGCAACAATAAGATTTACTCCTGGTTAAGACTTACGAAATGAATATTGGAGCAATAGTAAAATTGTTCTTGTATACTTTTAAGTCGATAGTTGAAGTCGTAAACCCAACTATTGTTGCTTGTGTCAAGATGGATTGTCTACGTTATGTTCTTATGGTGCAGACTTTCCCTAGATCATTGTAAGACGCTTTGTGCACCAGACTTGCGCGTATGGAGTAGGTCAAAGGTGACCAACTTTTGGAGAAAGCATGAGCAAGTAACAAAAAAAATTCCCTTTTATTTGCTAGTTCCACTTATGATGTGGGCTGAAGATAAAATAGGAAGAATGATTTATCTGACACAAATATATTTACTCCATGGTGCTTACATCACACTCTTTTCAAGGAGTTAAGCACTCTCATAGATCACAACATGTAAGATGTGTACTCCTATTCCCTTGTCAATCACCCAAGCATAAATGTTGGCACAACAAAATATATTCATAGAGGGTTGAAGAAAAGAATGGTAAAAACAGATCACTGCAGAATCCAATTCTACGGTTTGCCATTTGGATTTGGCGAATTCTGAGAAAGTTGATGACGGTATGGAGAAGTATGAGAACCATTTGGAATCGATAGGCTTCTTGGTTGTTGTTGTCCATTCCTTGAGAATGATCCTTGCGTTCTAAGGACATTTCTTGTATTTGGGCTTGGGCTTGATCCAACTCGGTCTGCTTGCATCGTCTGGAAATAGTAGGAGGAGCTGGCCATGTCCTTGAGGTTTGGCAAAGGCTTCAAGGCTTCGACCACATCACTCATCATAGGTCTGACTTTGGGATCCCGGCTAAGGCATCGTGCAGCCAGCTGTGCAGCTTTCTGCGCGCCTTTTATTGAAAAATGGCCTTCAAGTCTAGGATCTATCAATTTATAAAACCTTCTTCTTTCACCCAAATGTGGCCGTGCCCACTCAACAAGGTTGTGTTCCCCGTGAGAAACATTCAAAAGCTTTTCAACAGTGGTTCAGATCACGGAGTCATACAGAAAAATAGATATAAAGAAAAACGAGATTAAAATGATTTGTGAGCAAACTAGCAGCCAACTAGGTTAGACTTGAAGAGACACAGAGAATCTGATAAAGCTGAGCGGGCCGTCCAAGTAGAAATTGGGCAAGCATTGTAGGAAGAAAGAAGCAACTGAGATCTCAATCTTACCTGTCATCACATACTCTGGAGCTGCATAACCATATGTTCCCATGACACGAGTAGAAACATGGGTCTTGTCGCCCTCTGAGCATCTTTGGCAAGTCCAAAATCAGAAAGTTTGGCATTGTAATCCTGAGAGAATGCGTTATTAGATGAATGATAAAAATGGGCGAGAGATCAATTTGCCAATGTGTTTGAACACACCGCATCTAGAAGAATGTTGGATGTTTTGAAATCACGGTATATCACTGGTCTTTCTGCTTCCTCGTGAAGAAAAGCAAGACCTTTTGCTGCACCCAATGCTATCTTCATGCGGATGGACCACGGAAGAGGCAGGGACCCTGATAATAAATAAATTATTACAAAGTATCATAAAGGATATGCAAGGGCATGACATCTACAGCAGAAATCACAGATAAGAACATAAAACATTTGTTCTAGAACTTCGTAAGTACTAACATCAATTCACCAGATACAGACTGCAATACTGAATATCATATTTTGGTTTTTCAAGAAATATGCTAAATGCAGAAAACTGGAGCATAAAATGCATACAAGACAAATAAAGGTTAGCCTTTGGTGTCACCATTTGTCTTTCCGAAGAATCACCAAACCCTCCCAACTATGATTGCTGGTAGCTGAACCATAGATCGTACTGAAAAGGCTCATGCATTGCATCACTCAGCTGAAAGATATATGAACTATAACTGCCAAAACGTAGATCAAGGAATTCTTGCAAAAGTGCAAGGCAATCCGACATATATGTTAATTGACAATCTTTGTCTACAGCAATCCTATAATATTCCTTAAGAAACCAATCTCAAATGCCTCATTTTAGGGGGTCTAACAGGGGTTGACCCATGCAGTTTCAACTTGGTTTTTCTCTAGTTCAAGGATGGATCAAGCCTAGTGATCAAAATACCCAGTGTCACATCCTTTTATTATGTTTCATAAAATGTTATTGCTCTTCTGAATGGGATGATTAACTTACCATTCTTCCTGAATAGAATGTCCCCTCCCACACAAAACCTAAACTTAGCAGCAAACCCTCTTTTTTTTTTTTTATGATGACCGTGGTGTCCAGACCAGCTTTCCTACCTCAACTAATTCCACGGGATGCCTGCCACCTCCCCCCAGCAATGGTATCCAGCAATAGATACCAGGTATTTTTTTTCCACCAAGGCTAGGACAGACGGAAGAATCACCTAGTGTTTTTTGTCTCCGCTGGAGTTTTGAACCTCGAGACCTCAGGGTTCTCAACCACTTCATTGACCACTAGGCCACACCCTTGGGAGCTCTCTTCTATTTCTATCTCTAACTGTATCAGCCAAACCCCTTTTTCTCTTTCTCCAACCTACGGTATGGGTGTTCTTCAGACAAACTAGTTCTCTCTCTCTCTCTCGCTGACTTACACACAAAAACTCACTCAGACTATATCACCATCCTTTTGTTCATCACTATCATCACAACCTCCAACTCAAATTCTCATTTCCGCACAACCTTTTCTTCACATTGATTCATCTGCATTTTCAGTAATCAGTAGCTGCCAGGTTTTCTGTAATTGATAGAGACAAATTAAATGGTCAACAGGAATAATATAGATTCCACTTAGGAGTGAAAGGATAACATAGATATATATAGCTTAGGTTTCGAGCAATAGAAATAGGTCTTGCTGATTTCAATGGACAAATCAATCATTCTTATCATGTGGCTAATATCAAATATGATTAATTTCTTTAACCACTATCTTATTGGTTAATGGGAAATGGATATTTTGTGAAGCAAGCGTTGAGTATCACAGCCAATCAAGCTAAGCTAGACTCGAGGGTGAGCTCAAGTTCTTTTTTTGTTTATGACGGTGGTGTCTGGGCCAACTTGTGCACACCTCAACTAATTCATCAGGTGCCTGCTACTTCCCACCAGCACAAGTACCAAATAACTCCTGCCCGAAAGAAGGACATTGTCAACAGTCAAATCACGTTTGGACCAGACCTTTTTCAAGATTTTTTGTACCCTCAAGGACATAAGTAATTTTTGTTCTGTTAGCACAAAAAGTACCTTTTCCCATGATATTAAAGAAACTAAACACTAGAAGCGGGAAATATATTCTCATAAGAAGCTTCTGCATCCTAGCAAATTGACACTGGTCATGAATACAAAGTATGTAATATAGGACTAGAAGAGCGGACGAGATTAAAGCAAAATACGAAGACTGCCTATTAAGTTTTTTTCCTCAAACTCATCGGATGCAGATTTTGCACAAGGCCTTCAACTTTCCCATGTTTTTAATCTGTGTTGATAACAGAAGAAAGAAAGCAGACTCCCAAAAAGATGGTTGCTTTCTAAATGGAGGAACTCACTCTGGTTTGATCTGGGATCAGGAAACAATGTGCAAAAAATCATTTCCCCTGTTGATAGCTTTGCTAATATGGAGAACTCCATCTTCCCATTTCGACCTTAAATTTATGAGGCACTGAATTGTATTATATCTTAGTGAATAAATTTTCTAATTAGTAGTGGAAGATAAATTAGTCTCATCTTATCTTCATAGATTGTTAAACAGCAACAAGAGAGCTCAAGTTATACTCCACAGGTAGTGATATGCCATGTGACTAAAGCATTAGTGGTTGCAGAGGAGAGGTCAGCATGATGCATGCTAATTTTAAATGATGTTTAGCTTACCTAAAAATTTACTTGTGTGCAACAAAAATCTCCGATAATTAATATATACAAAACATCATCTCTTCTCATTTTTTTTGGGGGGGTGGGGGGGAGATGGGGATGGATAAATTTAACAATACACATATTACAAACTGATCTTCAAATATACTCAAAATTCAAAGAATGCAACATTGTAAAGCATATCAGAAGAGGGTCAATTACATACTCCTGAACAGATGATTTTCCAAGCTTCCTCGAGGCATAAATTCGTAAACCAGCAACCTCTGATCATCTTCAATACAGTAACCAATTAGTTTAACCAAATTGGGATGAATGAGATCGCCAAGGAAATTTACTTCCGCCTGCCAAATGAGATAGTAAATTAATACAAGCATACATGAAAAAAAAAGAAGCAAAAATAAACGATATAACATAAGCTTTTAAATAAGATCAAGAGAGCAGCAAACCAGCCATTCTTTGTGACCCTGAAGTCCATCATGATTTAGAGTTTTCACAGCAACAGTAAGCCCTGTTCCTGGTTTAACAGGTGCCGTTCCATTCTCTTCAATCCAACCCTTAAATACACAACCAAAACCCCCTTCACCGAGAAGGGATTCTGGTCTAAAGTTTCTTGTAGCCAACTTCAAATCATTGAATGTGAACTTCCGAAGCTGCGAAAAAACTTTTAGTTCCTCTTCGAGTTTGGAGGTGGAAGAATTACTTTCAGCATTACTTGTAGTTGTGGATGAGATAATTGGAGCAACAGGCTGGTCTATGCTTGTATCATTTGTCGATTTACTTTCTGCCAATAATGATACAAGATATTAGGACCACGAGCACTAATTACCATTAAAAGAAATATGTTACTCCTTCCGTTTCAAAAAAACTTGACCTACTTTTTCCTTTTTAGTCTGTTTAAAAAAGAATGACACCTTTTCTTTTTTGGCAACACTTTAATTTCAGCTTTCCGTAACATGTTTATGGCCACAAGATTAAAGGCATTTTGGTACATTTGACATAACTTCAATTTAGGACCACAAGATTAAAAAGTCTTCTTTATTTTCTTAAGTGCCAAGTCAAACTAGGTCATTCTTTTAACCGGAAGTAGTATTTAGTTTAATCCTGAAAAACCCTTAAATTTTCCTCTTAGTTAGGAATAGTATAAAGGGTTTGAAAGAGCTACTGAAGCTAGTAAAGGTGCAACTGTATAAGTACTATGTGTGTGTGTGATACAGCATTACTTAAGTCTCCAAAGTGCGTATTTTTTATTGATTTGTTCTCATTGCCAAGTGAACAATGATCCAATGACATCATAATTTTCTTCAATTTTTTGTGTAGTCTGTGCTTGCGTCATTAGTAGATAAAGGTTTAATCTGTTGTTCAAATCTATAACTAGATGACATTAACAGTCTAATTTACCATCTCTTCCTTCAGTAAACAAAGAAAATGGCTAAGATATTTTTTTGAGATTCATCAGCACAAAAATTGTGCTAGCAGCCATAATTTCAATTTAGAAATGAATGATTATAAAACATCCCTATTAATCCTTCAAGGCCTCTAAAAAATTGTACCGACATTTCAGCTTCATCTGCGTGTTCTTTTCACCAAAATTCAGAAGACAAGATAAATTCATCTTGATATTTTGTACTAAACTACTTCTATCCTCAAAACACCTTGCATTTCTTTTTTTTTTTCCAAACAGTCCACCATATGTATTTTGGGATGAAATTCCACCATTTATTTTGTCTTACAATACCTCCTACGTTATTCCAGCACCCCACAAGCTCACATGTATTCTAGGCATGACCCATCTAAGACCAGACATACTTAAAAGAGCTGCCACATTTGGTCAATGACTCCACAAAGAAAATGAATAAGATATTAATTTTATCAAATCAAGTGTGTGATTGCAAATTTGAAATCACAAAATGGTGAGAATCCGGTATTCACAAGGCTCAGACGAAAATGAAAACTCAAGGACAAGAATGAAGGAGGTGCTAACAAATCCCACAATCTGTCGGAAGGTTTTTCGTTCACCCAAGAGTTATAACCTTGCCATTTAAATCAAATTCTATACTTGGTAATCATATCAGCAGAGTGAGGGTGAATTACAGAAAACAAAGCATTGATTCATCTCTTGCCATTGATTGTTGACTCAAATTAAGTTCATCTGGCAGCTTTACATATCAGAGTTGAATTCGTAATTTGAGAAAATTGCGACACAAGCAAACATAAGCGATAAGGAAAAAAAATACCAATAACAAGAAGAATGATGTGATAAATCTGCATAACGCTAATGTCAACATCATTATCCAGAAACACAAACATTGTTACCTAAGTAGCGTGTACTCTTCACTTTCGATGTCACACCCGTGTCGGATTCTCCAAAATAACACGACTTTTGGAGAATCCGACACGCAACGTTGACATTTTTGAATAGTCTGAGCAACAAAGATTGTTCCCCTGACATGACTGTGGCCTTGCAAAAAGGAGCCTTCACAAGTTCCCTAGGTTTGTTCTAGTAATAGCTCTTCTAGATGTATCAACAACAAATTACTTTGATCTATCAAATGAAATAATGCCTCTTACAGAATACAGCTACCCATCTTGAATTTCTTTAAATTGGCTTCATTATTAGTTTCTCTGAGTTAACATCATCAACTTCTACAGAAAGAAGAAACATATGGAAGCTTCTTTCCACATCAATTTTTAAATATTTACCCGCACACCATTTAACTAAACTCAATTCATTTCACTACTTAAGAAATGGAGAATAACACTTCAAAATCACAGCAGCAATCAGTCTCAAGCTAATAACAATAAGGCATGTTCTTAAGGCTCAAATAACCATTTCCAACAACATCAACAACAACAAAAACCCTCTCCGTCTAACCTCTATTCCCCAGCAACTATGAATGTAAGTGACAAAATTCTTTATAAGATAGGATCAATCTTCAACGAAAACCAATTCAAAAATGCAATTAAAATTTGCAAGCATAACAAAACAATGGAGCTCCTTCAATGTGAGTTCGAAATTACCACAGCGAGTACTGATGCCACTGATGGAGGTATCAACTTTAGATCTTGAGGAAATACAGCTACTAATAAACCTCAACTTCATCCAGCAGCCAGTCTCCTCCTCATCCCCTTCTTTTTTCTTCCTTCCCTTTGATTTCTCTGCATCCCAAGACTCCCCCTTTACACCATCACCACCTAATCCCATAGTTTAACAATACCAACAATCAAACTCAAAAATCATCAAACCCCACCCCCACCCCTCCAAGATACCAACTTAAAATCAACCCCCTCACACAAACCCCAAAAATCTGATCTTTTTCCAAACCCTTAAATTATCAGCTAAACAACTGAACCAAAGTTGCCTAATTAGCACAAACATGACCTAATGGAGACCCAAAAAGGGAATTCCAAATATATACACTTCCTTTAGAGCAAGATCCTCCAACACCCAGATGAAGAAAAAGTATTAAAAAGGGAAAAAAAAAAGGCAAAAATAATAAATATACAGATGAAATAGCTCAGACCCAGTTCAAGAATTCAAGAAAATATGACATTGAATCCAAAAAAAACTAATTTTGATTCAGATCAACAACCCCATCTTAACCTTCAAAGAAGAAAACTTGCCCCAAAACACTGTATCAGATAATCCCACTTCAAAAGTGCCCCCAAAAATGTCTGCTGGCCCAAAGATACTGAAATCTTAACAAAAGGACTCAAATATGCTGACCGTTTCTGTCTCCTCAATCAGAAAAAGATACACATAGTAATAAAAATAATTATTTTATAAGTAATTAATAAAATTAGTAGGGGGTGGTTTTGAGTGGGGACGGGGTATTATATGTCTAGGTACAGGAATTTATGAATGTGAAAACAAATTATCGCAAGACTAACTATCTCAAGATTATTATTTTATCTTAGTGTTCAAAATAACTAATTTCAGATAAGTTATCATATGATTTTATTTCAATTAAATTTGTGATAAACTTATTCTAAAATTAATTTCGAGATAAGCTATCTCTTTGTACATCAAATAAACTTTGAATATGTGTATTAAATTATAGTCATGAAATTGTAATTTCTAAACTAACTTATCCTATTGTTAGAGATGAAATAAAATAATCTCAAATCGAATAAGATAAAATGAAATATTCGATAATTGAATCTAAAATAAAATTTATATTGTTAATCAAATAATTTAATATCCTATTTTATCTGCGCACTAAACGAACCTGGATGTGTATATACAAGCCACAAGGTCAGCTAATCATAAAGTTTAGTACTTACTATTTTTTTAATTCTAATTAAAAACTTACTTATATATTTATATAAAAAAAATATAAAACATCATGCATATTTTGAAGAACTTGTATAGTTTTAAACTTTTAATAATCTCAGTTAATCTTTTTATTTTAGGTTAGTAAAAGACAAACAAACCTATTAGAATCGACATAAAGGTCTTTGTATAATTGATTGAGTTGATAAGAATAAGGTTGTTCAAAATTGAATCAAATTCGATAATTTAAATAGAAAGAAGTATTATTAATTTATGAATAATGAATTATTAGTTAACAATTCGATAAGGACTCTGCTTTTATTATTATGGGGTTATCAATTTGATAACAATTAAAAAAAATTCCAAATGAATTATGGCATAACTCCATAACCGTTGAGGACAAATCTTGAAGGCTCATTATGTTTTACTACTACTATTTTGATTGTGCAAATAATACAAAATCAGTTGGTTCCTTTTATATATATCAAATGTTATGCTTGTAAAAATCTTGACTAAAAAGACTTTGTATCGATTTTTCTCTCCAACTTCTCACTAATTCCAGAAGCCCTCCACTTCCCACAGTTTTTTACAAAAGCACGATACTCAAAAAGAAAACTATAAACATTTCTTGGCCATCCTCCCTAAGAAACAACTTACCAATGGCGGAAGAGTGTAGCCAAGTGGCAATTGTCCATGGACAAGTGGACATGCAAATGAAAGGAAACAATCTTTTTCCAAATCTTCCGGCTAGTTATAACCCTGTAAGCTAATTCGACCAATAATAGTCATTATAAATCTCACTCTATAGATCTTCAATCATCTCACCTAAACTCACACTCCATCTCTACTAATATATCTCTTAGTGTTTGCAACAATGCTGAGACCACTAATCAATCCCCTTGAACAAAAGGAAATACCCACAATATACTTCTCATCCTCTCAACCCCATTCGACAAAACATGAACAACTTCTCCAACATTCCCCAACAAGTTGCACAACACCCTATGGTGGTGACAACACAGCCAGTTCACTCCCTCCATCAAACGCAATCCTGGATGTACTACGGGTTGAAAGATCAAGCTGTCTTCTTTACGATGGACATAAATGGGGTGAACACCATGATAATCATTCAAAACCCCAACTTCTTGGCCCAACTTATCACAGAGGGAATGAAACTGTCCATGGACAATTATGTGAACCATCACTTGATGGGAAATGTGTTGAATCCACTAGCGCTACCTGTAGCACCAGCTCTCTACCACAACATCCACCCTAGTGGAATCTGCCGCAACACTTCAACCCCCCTGTGAACATGACTCATTTTCCCCAGCTCCCCCTTTTCACTCCCCAGGAGGTCATAACGGCCAACCCTCTCTTCTTTCCATGGATTCCTGTACCACTACAGGGGCATGCGCAACAAGTTCCCAGTCAAGCTTCGATGGAAACTCAACAGCCACCTTTATGGCAACCTGGGAGCGGAATGCAAGAAGTAGGACTGAGAGGTTCCTTCACCGAAATCTCGACTCTCAAACACACTGCTCTAATGATATTCCCAGAGAGAGAGGACAAAAAGTATGTTCACATATGTCCAGTGACCTTGGTGAAATGCTCATTCGATCTCCGTCCAGCAGTGAACACAACTTTTGCCAAATACGCAGTAGTGATGACCCCAATACTACTTCCTATTCGCTTTCCGAACGAGGACGATCCGCTGATAGTCAACCCCCAAATCACTTACACTCCAATGATCAATCCTACTAGCTTTATTGTGTGGAACATTAAGGGGGAAATAATCCTACCTTCAAAAGGAATTTTAGAGAGCTCATCCACAACCATAAGCCTTGCATGGTAGCTCTCTTGGAAACTAGGATGACTAACTATGTTGGACTACGCGATGAGTTTGGTTTTGATGATTTCATGGAGGTTCCGGCAATAAATAGATCTAGAGGTTTAGTCTTACTTTGGAACACTGTTATGGTCACAGTCTCCGACATTAGGCAATCTGAACAGGAGTTGCATGCAATGATCCATGTATACCCCGACCCTAAGATCTGGTGTTTGAGTATTATTTACACCAATACAAAAAGTTACAAAAGACACATGTTGTGGGAAAAACCTTGAGTCTGTTTTCCATTCCTTCTCATCTCATTGTCGTTCTGATCTTTGGTGCATTGTGGGTGGTTTTAATGAGGTTCTTAGACAATAGGATAAGTGGGGAGGTAATGTTATTAATCGCTCTAGAAGCTCTCGTTTTTGGTCTTGTATAAATCACTGTAACTTGATTGACTTAGGGTTTAAGGGTAGTCATTATACCTGGTCCAACCACAGAGGGAGACACAAAGGCCTTATTTTAGAAAGATTAGATAGATGTTTTGTCAATAATAAGTGGTTGGACCATTACCCTAACGCGTCTGTCACTCATCTCCCAAAAAAACACTCTAATCACAACCCTCTCCTAATTAATTTAATCCCTAAAGCTCTCACTTCTATTGCCAAATCCTTCAGGTTAGAGAGTTACTGGTTAGGAAATCCTGAATTTAAGAGTATTGTTAGGAATTGTTAGCTGAACAGGGAATTTGCTACTGCCTCTAGTGTCTTTAAGAATAGAGTCACCCATTGGAGTCGCATCACATTTGGCAATATTTTTCGAGAAAAGAAAAGACTCTTAAGCACAATAAACGGTATCCAAATTTCTTCTACCTACCCATTGCTGATACCTAATTTTGGACCTCCACAATATATATTAATCACCGAGCGTCTTAAATTCCAAACGATTTGAAATAATTAACTTTATAAAATTCAAAATATTTTTCAATTTATTTTAAATAGTTTAGTCACTTTTTATAATTTTTAAATAATATATATGTTTTAAATAATCATGTAAATAATTAGTATATTTTATGAATATTCGAAATTGTCTCAAAAAGATTTTAGTTTTAGTTAAATATTTTGTCAATTAGTTTGGTTTAAGTAAAAGTTTATATCTTTAAATTAATTAGTTTATAATTTAGTTAATTACTTTATTTTGTTAAGACTAAGAAGCTCGTTAATTTATTAATATTAATTTGTTTTATTTAATCTCTAATCAGATTCGCTAGTTGAGTTAAATTGGCTAAAATTTAAAGTTAAGTGGACTAAGTTTGCAATTCATTTGGTCATTTTTCCAATTCAAATATAACCATCATTTTGTCCCACTTCATGGACCTTTTTAGAAAGACCAAGTGTTGGGCCCTCAACCCACTTCTCCAATTCAATTACCCAGCCCATTTCTTTCTCCTTTCTAGAAAACCCAACCCATCAGCAATACAATTTCCAGCAACAACATACAACAACAACATCACCCGACTGACCCCACTTGCATTCATCTTCTTCACGCGTCTTCTTCCCCATAAATCCAGCAGCAAATCGCGGTTGACCAAACCCGAAAATTGCGCCAATAGTACTCTCCCATACGCAAGAATAAGCCTTTTCCCTAATTTCGAGCAAGAATTTGAGGATTTTGGTACAAATTTTGAATTTCAAATTCATTCAAAAATCTACCCGTTTCCCCCCCTAATCGAATCCAATTTCTTCAATAAAAACCCATCTTTGCCTTCAGTTTATGGAGGGGTGAGCATATGGAGAGGTTTTGAGTTTGGTTCTTTGGCAATAGATGTTTTACACTTTAAGAATTTTATATTTAGCCCTCTCTCGTTCTAAGTTCCGAGAAGGTCGCCACTCAGATTTTCTTGGTTTGTCATTTGTATTCGAATTTTGTGGTGGAAGAATCGCTGCCCTCCTTTGCTCGTTCGTCCCATTTGCTGCTCCGAGAAAGGTAAACCCAATTCCTCTCTTATCTTTCAAGCTGTTCTGTTTGATTTTGGATATGTATTTAGATTCTTGTATTCTGAAATCTCGCGTGTGTATAATATTATTTCTCCAATTTTGTGGCCATTTGATGAGTTTTCCGTATAATGAAATTAGGCGTATATGTGTTTATTCCTTGGTTTTGGGTATTGTAAACTTAAAAGAGCCTATGTTTCTTCCATGGTGATAAACTCCTCTTCCAGTTGGAAACCCCAAAAAGCATGAAATTGTTAATTCTTTCAATTGCTAACCCATTTGAGATTTTTTTTTAAATTCTAGAATGGAGGTTTGAATTGTTTTAACCTCTCTATGTGACTTGTGCACTTCTCCACATTTGTTTAAGTTAATGTTAATTTATTACTAAGTTTGAAAAATCCCGTTTATGATATATGTTATCTCTGACCTTCTAAGCTATTTGTTTAATGTGTTTTGATATTATTGTACCAACTAATGACATTTTGCTATATATATTTTTTTATTTTAGTTGGCTCCACTGCTAATATATATATTTTCCTTAGTTGTGGTTTCCACCCTTATCGATTTTTACAAGTTGTATGATTTAGTTGAAATCATTTGAGTTGTTTTAAATTTTGTGATATGAGTCTTCATGGATTATTATTATATGATATTTTTAGCAAATCTTGAATAAACTTGCTTAGCTGTAGCACAATTACTAGTGATTTCCTTCTTAACAAAGTACTAAGAATTACCCTAGTCTACTACTATCTTGGTTTAATTAATTCCGTTGCATCATGACAATTTTCTTTCCATATACAAATAGTACGATTAGTTGAATATCGTCTAAACGCACTATCTCATTTTTATTCTTATCATCCAAAGAGTCTCCTATATATGCTAATTCATTTTTTCTTTCTTTGCATGACTTCTCTAAATGAGTTCGTTGAACTCTTTTCCTTGCATTTTTGTTGGGCCGAGCCTAATAATTTTCCTCGAGTTAGCCTCGTGCAGCTTGTATACACTACGTATACATTGATATACACTCAGTGTATACACTATACAAGAGCAGCAAAAATGGGCCAAAGGCCCTAAATTTTCCAACAGCTGGTTGAGATATATCTGGGCCAAAATCTCATCATTTGATAGCCTTTGTATGTTAGATTTAAGACAGGTTGAGGTGGGCTAAGAGGCCCAAAACATAAAGGCCCAAATCTCCCTCTCTCATTCTCTCTATTGTATTTATTAATTTTTTTAAGTCTTACTTGCTTATTTGCTAATTAATCTTAAGGTTAACTCAATCCAAAATTCCCAAAAGATGAACCACTTCTTTGTGTTGTTCTGTTTTCAACAAATTTCATTTTATCAACTCTTGTATTCTTTACTTAAATATTTTAATCAAAATTTTCTCTTTGATTTAATTAATTCAATTGGCTTAAGTTATTGTGTTTGAAATAATACAAATGAATTTTAATTAATCCAGTTTTCTTTTCTAAAAATTCTAATCATTTGCTATTCAATTCAAATATTTTAATTAAGGCCCCCCTTTCGAAAAAATCAAAAAATATCTTTGTTTAACTACTTTTTTTAAGTAAATTTTAAAAGTCATTTTTATAATTATTTTTTTCTGAAAAATAGTCAAAATATTTAATCTAAGTCGTAGGATAACCGCATATTAGCCGACACTTTAAATGCCTTAACACTCTTTTTGAAGTGTAAATAAGAACCTCTTACCCATTTTTATCTAAATTTATAAAGACTTAATCTGTTAGTCTTTTTTAAATTAAGTTTTCTTAATTTTAAAAAAAAATTAAGTGGCAACTCTTTTCTAAGTATTTTTTTCCCAAATTGATTTATACTTAGAACATTTCAAAAAGTGATTTTTCTAAGGATAATAAAATCACGGCATAACAAAAATGACGATTCTGCTGGGAATTTAATAGGTTCTAATCATAATAGACTTAGGTTAATTATTAAGGTTTTTAGCTTATGCTTACTTGCTTGCTTTATTTTACATGCCTAATGCTTTATTTTTCATGCTTATGTGATATAAACTGCTTATTTATTATTGTTTATCTAAAATGTTTATTTGTTACTGCTTTATATAAATTGTATATTTGTTACTACTTTATAAACTATCATTCCGTTCATAATTCCTCCAATTCTGGATAGTGGCGGATCCAGGATTTGATGATCGTGGGTGCTCAATTCCTTTAACATAAAGTTGCTAGTCAAGTTTTTTTTTTATTTTTTATAGAGGCTTACTAATATTTTTTAGTTAGTTAATGAACAAAAAATAGGAAAATGAAAAAACTAGAAAGAAATATAAGAAAAAGTCTGAAAAGATATAAAAAGAAGACAAAAACTATGAAATAAGTTTCATTTTTGTCAACAAAAATTATGGGGTTACACCAGGGTTCGAACCTCTGAAGTGATGCTTTAATAATCCCAGCATTCAACTTCACGACCAATGCACCTACAGGACATTTTGGTTATTGGGTGCTGAAGGATATATTATATAACTTTTTTAGCATTTTCTATATAGATATATAAAATTTTCGGCGGGGTCAATGGGTGCTCAGCACCCATAACTCTATACGTGGGTCCGCCCCTAATTCTGGAAAATTCACACAATCACACATACACACGAGGTGTGTTTTGCGCACCCGTATTTTTTTTAAAAAAATCTCCAAAGTTAGGAGAGTTGGCATATGCGCGGGGTGTCCGAATATTTTTCCGTGTGACCACATAGACTCCTCGCTTGAGTTGTCCACTCGGGAACCTTGTGTCTAGTAAGCCAACTTTTAGAAAACATAATATAGAGCTAAGCCACCCCTCAATTTAAGTCATGCATGCATATACCTTAGGTGGATTCATCCCGGGTATCGATTCCACATTTAAGAAGTCCACCCTTATGTGGATGGGTTTCACGATCCAACGACCAACAAACATATTTTGTGCAACATGATAATGGTAGACAGATCCAAGCCTAATTTTGACATAGTAAGTTTGGAAATTACGTGTTCATTTTACTTTGTATGATGAATTCAGTCCCCCAAGTGCCCAAAATTAGGATGGTTGAGGGTTTCCCGTGCAAATTGAAGACATAGTGGGAAAATTTCACTCCAAGTGAAAAATTGGCAATTGTAAGAAGGTTGGGGTTCCTCCCTATGCTATTCAAGGTTAACTCGGACAAACATGTGATTAAAGCATTAATTCAGTTTTGGGATCCGGACCGTGTTGTGTTCGCAGTCAAAGACTTTGAACTAACACCTAAATTGGAGGAAATTTGTTATTTCATTAGTTTGAAGTATCGAGGAAGAGGTCAAATTATTCCACATAGTCATCAAGGAAGAAATTTCTTCGCTACTTGGGACTGAAAAATGAAAAGAAACTTCGATGTTTCAAACATAATTGGGTTTCTTTGGATTACTTATACGAAAGGTATGGACGCTCGGATAGTTACAAATTTTTTAGGAAAGAATTCTCTTGCACTTATGTTCATTGGCAAGCTAGACGTCCTATCGCATTTGCTGTGGCTCTACTAGGGACTTTAGTGTTTCCACGAGAACATGGTCATATTAGCACCTGCATATGTTCTTGGCTCAAATACTTTTTGAAGGTGTTAATGGAGAAGAACTCACTCTGGTTCCCATGATTTTAGCAGAAATATTTTGAGCTCTTGGGAAATGTAAAAGAGGGGAGGCAAACTTCTTTGAAGGTTGCAATCTTCTTTTACAAATGTGGGTAATTGAACATTTTCACCAACATAAAAATATGGATGATATATGCTTTAGTAACACAAATCATATTGACAGTTTTTATGACAGGATAAGAAGGTTTGTGTCTCCGGCTGGTACTGATGACTGGTATGGATATCTGGACTCCCGCACCAGTAACCAAATTTAGTGGATATATCCATTACTCTAACATTCCTCGGCCTATATAAGATGCATACGGTTTTATTATATCGAGCTTATTGGGTTGAAAGGTCTCCAGCCATATGCTCCGGTGCGCCTGCTTCAACAGTTTGGTCAAACACAAGTAATCCCTCTTCGAGAAAACATGAGGATTTCTGAAATTTCCTTCTGACCAAACTTTGAAGTCCCCAGAGCCAGAGGGATTCTTCATAAATGGAACAATATTCTCACGATAGATATAGGAAATAGGCCAGAAAGAGAAATTCCAGAATATCTGGTGTGGCTTCGAGAAGATCGCAATAGCAGTCTAGAAGGTGAACAAGGTTTTGAGGATATTGGGACGACGATCTGGATAAGACATTCTCATCTTGGAACCAAAGTGATCACTCCTGAAATGTGGGCTCAAATGAAAAATATAATGCAATATTTGGACAATGCGGGAGCAGGGCCTAAGAACGTGAGAGTGTCATCTTCACTTCCTCCACTAGCGTGATTGATAGCAAGATTTGGGCAAAGTCTTAGATTTGTTTATTCTCTCTTTGTTGTACTCTTTTATTAGTATTTAATGAAAACTTTGGGGGTTTTTGTTTTCCAAACTCGAGTTGTCACAAATTAATGACTTGGATCAATCTATCATAATCTCATTATGTTTGACGTTTAGGCCTACCCTTGGCACAAAAGGGTCACAAATATGTTTAGGACGCGATATTTGTTTGTTTGCTTGTGTGCTTTAACTACTTATGTGATATGTTGCTTGGAATGAGGACATTTTTAGCCCACTCCTTTTATAAAAAAAAATCTCTAAAAATCTCTAAAAATCTCTACAATACCAAATACAAGTCACCACTTCAACATTCGACCAAATACTCTTTGAGTCTTTAGTTTCCCAACAAAATTTGAACTTCACTTTCAAACCCTTACTCTTCCATCTCATAAAAAGGCCGATTTTTCGTCTCAAGTAAAAAAAGAAGTTTGGACTGCGTAGGGCCTAAATTCTCCTTGGGAGATACATAGGCAGCCTTTCAAGGCCCGACCCTTATTTTAAAAAAAATTTCTTTTCCCCTTCATTCTACAAGGAAACGTTGAATTCACACCAACAGATACCAAAAGATGTAGCAAGAAGACCTTAGCTCAATGCGATTCAACCTTCGTGGGTCACTAGTCTCAAAATAAAATGAGCAAATTCTTGCTTGTTCAAAATCAGTCCTCGTTACTCGTGGGTTAACATGTCCTCAAACGAAGTAGCTTTTATGTGTTTATATGCTTTCTATGTGCTATTTTGCACTATTTGTCCTGCATCAAACTAACAGATTTGCCTTTGAGTTGTTTTCTTCTAAAAGTACTTAGAACTGGTCTGTGTCGGTAAGCTGGCTGATCATCCCTACTTAACAAGATCCAAGGCTCCTAAAGGTTCCTTCCCCAGTCAAAACTCACAGAAGGGAAAAGCAGTAATGGGTGACAATAATGAGGAGATTGGCCTTATCGATGTTGTCGTGGCTCAGCCCGTCATTGCTGATCAGAACGAACTAATTATGCAGTTGATAGAATAGATTACCAAGATGAGGGATGAAATGCAGAGAAGACAAGATTTGCCTAATCCAATTTTTGCTTTTAATACTCCAGCAGATGGAAGGCCTCCACTTCACTTTCCTCCTTCGTGTGTGGAACAAGCTCAAAACCCACCCTCCTGTCCTGCTCAAAATCACTTGATCATCAACCTAACCACCCAAAATCCCCATTATGCCTCCGCCTCTTACCAGACACCACATCCTCCTCAAAGTACCAACCCCCAAGCGCCACTTCCTCCTTAAAATGCCAACCTCCAAGCTTGTTCGCTCCCCCAAAACCAAAACGTTAACAACTCGCACACCTCTCTCCACCACCAAAATCAGCATACCAACGCCCAGACTTTCCCTCAAAACTATAAATCCCCTCAAAATGCCCAGAGTTCCTCCATTGCTCCACCTCTACCTCAAAAAACCACTTTCCAAATCCAAGTCCCCAATGAGACTTACTCCAATTGTTTTGAGCTCGACCACGATGAAGAGCAAGAGAGAGAGTGTAGTTCAAAGGAAAAGGCCGCCAAGCTAGATGTGAAAGAAGAAATCCAAAAATCCATGAAAGAGTTGCACTACATTCCTGAAGTCGACGGTTTGAGTTATGAGGATCTATGCATTCATCCAAATTTGGACCTCCCGAAAGGGTTCAAGATACCAAAATTTGACATTTTCGGAAGAATAGGGAACCCCTTAGCACACCTGAGGGCCTACTATGACCAGCTCGTGGGAGTTGGAAGAGATGAAGCTTTATTAAGTGACTTTTTAGCCGAAGTCTCAGTGGAGAGGCCCTGGAATGGTTTACAACTCATGAAATGAGACAATGATCTAGCAAGAATGCTCTGGCTAAGGACTTTATCGAATAATTCACCTACAATGTGGAGATCGTTCCTGATCGTTATTCCGTAGAGAAGATGAAACAAAAATCAAATGAAAGTTATAGAGAATTTGCATACAAATGGAGAAAAGAGGCAGCTAGAGTTCGACCTCCTATGTTTGAGAAAGAAATTGTCAAAGTATTTGTGTGGGTTCAAGAGCTCGAGTATTATGATAGAATCATGTTTCTCATTGGAGCAAAGTTTTCTGAGATAGTCAAAGTAGGTGAGGCTATCGAAGATGAATTAAGAATCGAGAAGATTGCCCATGTTGCCGTCTCGCCCAGATCCTTGGGTTTGTTGAAGAAGAAAAGAGAAAACGTGTCTTCTATCTCTTAGGAGGGGGAGAAGACCCCAAATAAATCCTCATCGTACCAAGGTCGTTCTCGACCTTCTTAGAGTTCATACCCGACTTGTTATACACAGGCTGATTACCAAAATACCCCTCCCTCTATCTACCAAACTCCCCCTTCAATTTACCAAACTTCATCCTCTCATTATCGAAATGTCTCCTCTAACTATGCGAATGTCCAAACAAACTACCAAACTCCTCCTCCAGTATATCAAACCCCACCCCCATACTACCACAATACCCCTCCAAATTTCCAAGATCCACAACCAAATTACCAAACCAATTCCTAACCAAGATATCAATCCCCCAACCACAATGCCCCAGATTATCGTCAAATGCCTCCCCCTTAATAAGGCAATTACGATCCTCGTCCAAGGTTTGAGAAGAAGCCCATTAGGAATTTCACTCTGCTCATTAAAAGTCGAACAAAGTTATTCGAGCGATTGACTGTGGCAGGTTTTATGTATCCAGTGGAGCCCAAGCCTGTTGACACTAGCTCAAGGTTTTACAGACTTGATCAGAGGTGCGCAAACACTCCAACGATGTTGGACATGATACCGAAGACTGTATCAACCTAAAGCACAAAATCTAAGATCTGATCGACTAAAAAGTGGTCTCTCTCTAGACAGTCACGCCAAATCCATTGCCAAATCATGGAGGCGTCACCTGACCAAGGTTTGTGATTGAAACGGCTGCTACCCAGGGTATGAATTGATCCGACAGATGTTACACACCAGAAGAATTAGCTCATGGAGCACAAAAGAAGGATCAATCTAAAAGGCCAATTAGTGAAGCTGAAGCAGAAGATTTCTGGAGAAAGATAAAACCAAAAGATTACTCGATCATGAAGCATCTGGAGAAAACACCAGCTCAAATTTCGGTGTGGGCCTTAATGATGAGTTCACAATTGCATAGGCAAGCTTTGATGAAGGCTTTGGATAATACCTATCTGCCCGTGGGTACTAACAGTGATAATCTGGTGGCTATGATAAACCAAGTCATTCGAGGATATTGCATCACTTTTCGTGACGATGAGCTGCCCTTTGAAGGTAGGATGCACAACAAAGTTCTATACGTCACCATTATATGGTGAGACAAGGTTATAAATCGCATCTTGGTTGATGACAGATCTGGTCGCAACATTTGCCCGCTTTTGACTCTCAAGCAGCTAAACTTTGACTTGAGAAAGGTTCGCCGATACCAAGTCATTGTGAGGGCTTTCGATGGAGTGAAAAGAGACACCTTGGGTGCAGTAAACTTGGAAATTCAGATGGGTCCTGCAGAATTTAATGTGGAGTTTCAAGTGTTGGATATCAATACTAGTTACAATGTGCTTATGGGAAGACCATTTATCCACATGGCTAGGGTTGTGCCTTCTAATCTTCACCAACTGATAAAAATTGTTTGGAATGACCAAGAATTGGTCATTCATGGTGAAGGGAACCATTTCAATCGATATGCGTTGATTGTTGATGATGTCTTTCGAGGTTTTTATTTCTACACGGTGGAGCTAGTAAATGCCACCGGTGATGATTTGGCTCCTCAGCTCCCTATGCCTTCTGTGTACAAGATGATAGCTACTGTTATGCTCTAGAGTGGTTTCGAACCAGGTTTCAGATTGGGGAAGCATTTTCAAGAAATTGTCGAATCTATTCAAATTCCCGGCAAAGGAACAAAGTTTGGTTTGGGGTATGTATCCACAGATGATGATGAAGCAGAGGTGTTGAACAAGAGTGTTGATCAAACATTGGTTAGGCCAATTTCTCATTTGTACCAGTCATTTTACGTGCGAGAATATGTCAATGATGGTGGTCTCGGGGAAGGTATTTGGGGCCTTTTTGAGGATATTGATGCGGTCATCGAGAAAGAGGCTGGGACATCAGCTATTCGTGATGTTGAGCCAGAGGAGCAGTGTCAGAATTAGACTTCCACACCGCTCCTGATTCCCTATATAGCGTGGTAGAAAAGACATGTGTTTGTGTTTGTTTTGAAAATTCGGTGGTAGTTCGAAAGAGGCCCGAGACCCACCTTTACGCATATTTTACTTGTTTTAAGTCTTTGAATTCCCTCGTGATGTTTCAAAAAGGCTATATGACCCTTGGTCATGGACAAAGTTTTTTCCCAATTTTTCAACTTAAATGAAGAGCCTCCCTTATCAAAATCCTGTTTATTTATTTATCTGTTTACATTTACTTTCCTAACTTTGTCTGTTTATTATTTTAGTAATAATAATTTAAAACATATCAATGTCATGTCATGTCACGAGTCGAACGAACAAAATAAAGCAGGTGATGATGAATATGAGGAATATGAAGAAGAAAATGAGGTACCCGAACATGTTGATGAATAGTTCCGACAATTTGAGAATCAACACAAATCAAATTTAGAAGAAACTGAGACTGTGAATCTAGGGAATGAGGATTGTGTTAAAGAAGTAAGAATCAACGTCTATCTGACTGAAGCTCAAAGAAGGGACCTGGTTCGTTTGCTCAGAATATACATCGACGTATTTGCCTGGTCTTATATAGATATGCCAGGGCTAAGTACGAACATGGTTTCTCATAAATTGCTGATCAATCCAGATTTCAGTCCCGTAAAGGAGAAAACCCGTAAAATCAAGCCAGAGCTGAGTTTGAAGATCAAAGAAGAGATTACCAAGCAGATTGAGTCTAGAGTGGTAGAAGTGACACACTATCCCACTTGGTTAGCCAATGTTGTTCCAGTGGCCAAGAAAGATGGAAAGATCAGAATTTGTGTCGACTACAGAGATCTTAACAAAGCTAGCCCCAAGGATTACTTTCCATTGCCAAACATTCATATTCTCATTGATAACTATGTTAAACATGAGGTGCAGTCATTTGTAGATTGTTATGTGGGTTATCACCACATCCTGATGGACGAAGAAGATGTGGAAAAGACAACCTTTATTACATCTTGGGGTGTATATCATTATCGGGTGATGCCTTTTGGTCTCAAGAATGTCGATGCTACTTGTATGAGAGCTATGACAACCATCTTTCATGACATGATTCACAAAGATATTGAGGTGTATATAAATGATGTCATAATCAAATCCCGCAAGAGTTCAGATCACTTGACTCACTTGAGAAAATTCTTTGATCGTCTGCGTTGTTACAATTTGAAGCTAAATCCCGCCAAATGTGCTTTTGAAGTGCTAGCTAGCAAGTTATTGAGATTTATAGTCAGTAGAAGGGGCATTGAGCGTGACCCTTCCAAGATCAAAACGATTCAAGAGTTACCTCCTTCGAAGACCAAGAAAGAGGCGATGAGTTTCCTGGGAAGGTTGAACTACATCAGCCAGTTGATAGCCGAATCTACCGTGGTGTGTGAGCCCATGTTTAACTTGTTGAAAAAAGATGCCTTGACCAAGTGGACTGGAAAATGTCAAACTGCTTTTGATGCCATCAAGAATTATTTGTCCAATCCGCTGGTGTTGGTCCCTCCACGAGAAAGAAGTCTATTGTTGCTATATTTGTCCATCTCAAATAACGCATTTGGATGGGTTCTCGGTCAATATGATGAAACTGGGAAGAAGGAGCGAGCCATCTACTACTTGAGCAAGAAATTCACTCTATATGAGGCCTGTTACACTCTTTTGGAGAGGACATGTTGTGCTTTGACCTGAATTGCTCAAAAGTTGAGACATTGTTTGTCTTTGTATATCGCATATCTTATCTCTAGAATGGACCCATTGAAGTATATTTTTCAGAAAGCAATGCCAACCGAAAAGTTGGCAAAATGACAAATGCTTTTGAGTGAGTTTGATATTGTGTATATGACCGAGAAAGTGATAATAAGACAACCGTTGGCTGACCATCTTGTGGAGAATCCTGTTGATGAAGAGTATGAACCACTCAAGACTTTTTTCCCGATGAAAAAGTTGTATTTGTGGGTGAAGATATTTCTGAAGCAATACCTGGCTGGAGAATATTCTTTGATGGAACAACAAATCACCAAGGGAAAGGTATTTGAGCAGTCCTAGTATCGGAATTTGGTCAGCACTATCCTATGGCAGCTAAACTCCGATTTAATTGCACAAACAAGATGGCTGAATATGAAGCTTGTATCCTTGGTTTGAAGATGGCCATCGACATGAACATTCATGAGTTGCTGGTATTTGGAGATTCTGATTTGCTGATTCATCTGGTTCAAGGAGAATGGGACGTGATGAACCCAAAGATCACACTGTATGTGCAGTATATACAGAAGTTGTACAAGAGATTTCACAAGATTGAATTTAGGCACACTCCCAGGACACAAAATAAGTTGGCCGATGTTCTTGCCACTATCGCATCAATGATTAAACATCCATATACAAATTACATTGATCCTTTGGATATAGAGGTAAAAGAACAGCGTGTTCATTGTTCACATGTTGAAGTAGAGCTAGATGGTTTGCCTTGGTACTTTGACATAAATAAGTATTTGAAGACTGGACTTATCCTGAGAATGCAACGTTCAACCAGAAGAAATCAATACGCCATATGGCTAACAATTTCTTTACAAGTGGGAAAATCCTTTATATGAGGACTCCAAATTTGGGTCTTTTTAGATGTGTTGATGCTAGTGAAGCTACAAAGCTTTTGGAACAGATACATGCTGGAGTTTGCCGTACTTACATGAATGGACTCACTTTGGCTAGGAAGATCCTCTGAGCTGGTTATTTTTGGATAATTGTGGAGCATGATTGTTGCAAGTTTGTGCAGAAATGTCATAAATGTCAAGTGGACGGTGATTTCATTCGAGTGCCACCTCATGAACTCAATGCTATGAGTTCACCTTGGTTGTTTGTAGTTTGGGGAATGGAAGTCATCGGTCCAATAGAGCCAGCCGCCTCTAATGGACACAGATTCATTTTGGTTGCCATCGACTACTTTACCAATTGGGTGGTAGCAGCTTCCTATAAGTCGGTGACTAAGAAAGTTGTAGCTAATTTCGTCCATAACAATCTGGTATATAGATTTGGAGTATCAGAATCCATCATTATTGATAATGGAGCAAATCTCAACAGTCATTTGATAAGAGAGATATGTGAATAATTCAAGATTACTTATCGAAACTCAACCGCTTATCGTCCCCAAATGAATGAAGCTGTAGAAGCCGCCAACAAAAACATAAAGAAGATTCTGAGGAAAATGATTGACAATCACAGAGGTTGGCATGAGATGTTGCCATATGTTTTGTTGGGATACAGAACGACAATCAGAACGCCAATTGGAGCTACTTCATACTTGTTGGTATATGGAACAGAAGCAGTTATACCTACCGAAGTTTAGATACCTTCACTGAGAACAATCGAAGAAGCTGAATTGAGTAATGCTGATTGGGTTCGCAAGCGGATTGATCAGTTAACATTGATTGATGAGAAGAGAATGATTGCTGTTTGTCATGGCCAATTGTATCAACAGAGAATGATTCGTGCTTTCAACAAAAAAGTGAGATCTTATACATTCAAAGAAGGAAAATTGGTCATCAAATGCATCTTCCCCCATCAAGATGAGTATAAGGGAAAATTTGCACTAAATTGTAAGGACCATACATGGTTCGTAAAGTGTTATCTAGAGGTGCCTTGATCCTGTCGGAGATGGATGGCTAGGAGTGGCCAAAACCAATCAACTCAAATGCTGTCAAGAGATACTACGTTTGAAAATTGGTTTTTCTCTCATTACTTTCCTTGTAATCGTATCATTTGCTTGCAATTGCTTATGTCAAGTTTTTATATCTTAGTAATGAACTACGTTTGACTTGAATTCTCAAGAATGAGATACGTAGGCAGTCTATGTCGGCCTCAATCGTTTTCTTATCAAAATTTCATATTTTTAATCCTCGAGAGGAGAACTACGTTTGACCTGATTCCTGCCTCAATGGAATACGCATGCGCCATAACGGCTCGGTCATATCTCCCGTAAGATTTCTATTTGTTTTCCTTTATAATAGAAACCGGGACATAATTTTTGAGAGGAACTCAAAAATTTTCAAGAAGAAGATCTCTCCAACAAGTCAAGACTAAAGCGACGTTGAGAATTGTAACTGAGACAAATTTTTTTGAGACGATCTAAAAAATTCTGTGATTTGCTCACCAATAGTTCAAGATACGCCAAGACAGTTAACTGGGACAATTTTTTTTGAGGATGACCTAAAAAATTTCAATAAGGTTCATCGACAATTTAGAGCAATTTTGAATACTTCCTAACAAGTAATCAGATAGACCTCGAGGCATCAATTTCAAAGACGTTCACTAAGCTTGACGTGACGTGCACTTGACAGTGACCTTTCCCAAATATTACTTTTTGAAACTTTATTTTCCATAAAACTTTTCTTTCGTGTTTCAATTATTTTTGCATACAAATGTCTTGTCTTATCTACCAAGAAGCGGGAGATCGGAGAAATCAACCGGAGAGAACCAGACAAGGAGCAGACAACCAAAGAAAATGGCACAGATCAGTTCACTTTAAACTAACAATTTTTCTGTGGATGCAGGTCTATAAGTTTGCCTCAAGATCATCATATTCCTCCATTCAACGAACTTGGAGAAGTCAAAAGGCGAGGAACTCTCCGAAATTGATAATTTTTCTATGGATGCCTGAAAAGTTTTAAGCTTCTTATACCAAAGAATCGGGGATATGAGTAACATTATTTCATTCAAATTCTCTGCAAGGCAAGGTCCATAATGAACACACAATTATGTTTGAAGATGAAGCAAATGGAATCCCCGAAGAGAGAAATTATATTGTTTTCCAACAACTAAAAATACTCGGAGGAAGTAATCTGCATCATATTTTCAGATATGATAATATTCTTACCCAAAGAGTCATATATATCGTATTGTCAAATGAGACGATACAACTACTTCGAGGTCATTTTTATTGTATTGTCAAAAAGACAAGGCCGCCACCATAAGATACATAGAAGATCACCTACATTGTTCGGTGAAACATTATATTTGTTCGGTATCGGGAGGCATCATCACTATCTTCATGCATATCAAGAGGAAGAACTCATGCATAACAAGAGAAAGAGCCATGCATCACGGGAAAAGTCATGCATCGCAGGAAAGATTCATGCATAGCAGGAAAAGATTTATGCATCGCGGGAAATATTCATGCATCGTGGGAAAAGTCATGCATTGCGGGAAAAAGATTCATGCATCGCGGCAAAAAAATAAAAAATAAAATGCATGCATCACGGGAAAGAAGTCATGCATCGCCGGAAAAGTCATCCTCAACTACGGTTTTCGAGGAAGCATCACCTATATTTTTCAAGGAAGTATTATCTTCATGCATCGCGGGAGAATTTGTGCATCGCAAGAAAATCAACATCAGCTGCATCATTTTCATTTGTAAGAACAACATCAAGAGAACCATCAATAATGACGTCACGAGAACTATCAACATATTACATACGCCTATTTTATTACTTCGACATCAAAAGAAGAGTACATTGAATAGTATTTTTGAAATGAAATACAAGCTTATTTGCTCTACGCCAAATTGGGGGAAGGTGATGTCAAATGTTCAAGGAGAGTAATTAACTGTTAACACGGTAAAAGACACTATCTCCCCATTTGAATTGCATTTTTATGCTAATGAATTTTATCTCAGTCTTTGTCGAGAGCATCCAAGAGGATGAATTCTCAAAAACAAACCACAGGTGCGGACGACGTGGAACTTTTTCTTAGCAGCGAACTAAGACATAGTCCAAAGAGGAATACCAGCCTCTTAGGACGTGAGTTGAGGAGCGACTTTCACCACAATTAAACCACACCTCTATCAGAAGGCATGTGGGTTTTTCTTAGGTTTATCGGTGTCAGTTTTGCATTCGGAAAATTTAGGCGTTCACCGGAGGCATATTTTCAATCCGAGTGACAATGCACCAGGAGCTTTGGAAAATATGTCCGTGTAAGTTCTTAATGGGTGTGAAGTGCACCATATTCGTGACTAAGAGGTTGCAAGCCTCTTTTTCATACTCTACTTACTTTGTCAGTTTTCCCAACCGAAGGCTATCTTAGCATAAGAGATTTCCTTTTTCAACTGATCGAGTCGAACTACAATTAGCCGGATTCCCTAAGTTGAGGGATATGTAGGCGGTCTCAATGTTGAAAACTCGGCTCTATTCCAACATTCTCTCTTAAAACCTTATTCCCAAGCATTCTTGTCTCTTCATAATTCGATATCATGATAGCTTTTGAATTCTTTCAAAATGGTGCGTTAAATCAAGCTTATCGAACTACAAGTAGCTCGAAGTCTCATATAACCTAAGATATGTAGGCGATCCGATTCTGGAGTTCGGCCATAATTTCTAAAGTTCATACCAAAATCCCTTCCTGAAAGGATGAAGATGTGGACAGTCAAAAATGAATTTGTCAATTTCATTTACCTCAGATTTCTTTCATCAATCCAAGGCAAATGAGGGACAGTTGTTGACACCCAATTTTGGACCTCCACAATATATATTAATCACCGAGCTTCTTAAATTCCAAACTATTTAAAATAATTAACTTTATAAAATTCAAAATATTTTTCAAGTTATTTTAAATAGTTTTGTCACTTTTTATAATTTTTAAATAATCATGTATATTATTAGTATATTTTATGAATATTCAAAATTATCTCAAAAGGATTTTAGTTTTACTTAAATATTTTGTCAATTAGTTTGGTTTAAGTAATAGTTTATATATTTAAATTAATTTGTTTATAATTTAGTTAATTATTTTATTTCGTTAAGACTAAGAAGTTCGTTAATTAATTCATATTAATTTGTTTTATTTAATCTTTAATCAGATTCACTAATTGAGTCAAATTGGCTAAAATTTAAAGTTAAGTGGACTAAGTTTGCAATTCATTTGGTCATTTTTCTAATTCAAATATAACCTTCTTTTTGTTCCACTTCTTGGAACTTTTTAGAAAGACCAAGTTTTGGGACCTCAGCCCACTTCGCCAATTCAATTACCTAGCCCATTTCTTTCTCCTTTCTAGAAAACCCAACCCATCAACAATACAATTTCCAGCAACTACATAGAACAACAACATCACCCGACCGACCCCACCTACATTCATCTTCTTCACACGTCTTCTTCCCCATAATTCCAACAGCAAATTGCGGCTGACCAAACTTGGAAATCGCGCCAACAGTACTCTCCCATACGCAAGAATCAACCTTTTCCCTGATTTCGAGCAAGAATTTGAGGATTTTGGTACAAATTTTGAATTTCAAATTCATTCAAAAATCTACCCGTTTCCCCCCTAATTGAATCCAATTTCTTCTATAAAAACCCATCTTTGCCTTCAGTTTATGGAGGGGCGAGCATAGGGAGAGGTTTTGAGTTCGGTTCTTTGGTAATTGGCGTTTTACACTTAAGAATTTTATATTTAACCCTTTCTTGTTAAGTTCCGAGAAGATCGCCGCTCAGATTTTCTTGATTTGCTGTTTGTATTCGAATTTTGTGGTGGAAGAATCGCTGCCCTCCTTTGCTCGTTTGTCCTATTTGCTGCTCCGAGAAAGGTAAATCCAGTTCCTTTTTTATTTTTCAAGATGTTTTGTTTTGTTTGAATTTGGATATGTATTTAGATTCTTGTATTCGGAAATCTCGTGTGTGTATAATATTATTTCTCTGATTTTGTGGCCATTTGATGAGTTTTTAGTATAATGAAATTAGGCGTATATGTGTTTATTCCTTGATTTTGGGTATTGTAAACTTAAAAGAGTCTATGTTTCTTCCATGGAGTTGGAAACCCCAAAAAACATGAAATTGTTAATTCTTTCAATTGCTAACCCATTTGAGATTTTTTAAAAATCTCTAGAATGGAGGTTTGAATTGTTGTAACCTCTCTATGTGACTTGTGCACTTCTCCACATTTGTTTAAGTTAATGTTGATTTATTACTAAGTTTGAAAAATCCTGGAGCATGAGTCCTTCTTTATGATATATGTTATCTCTGACCGTCTAAGCTAATTGTTTAATGTGTTTTGATATTATTGTACCAAACTAATGACATTTTGCTATATATATTTTTTATTTTAGTTGGCTCCACTGCTAATATATATATTTTCCTTAGTTGTGGTTTCCACCCTTATCGATTTTTACAAGTTGTATGTTTTAGTTGAAATCATTTGAGTTGTTTTAGATTTTGTGATATGAGTCTTCATGGACTATTATTATGTGATATTTTTAGCAAATCTTGAATGCTTAGTTGTAGCATAATTACTAGTGATTTCCTTCTTAACAAAGTACTAAGAATTACCCTAGTCTACTAGTATCTTGGTTTAATTAATTCCGTTGCATCATGACAATTTTCTTTCCATATACAAATAGTATGATTAGTTGAATATTGTTTAAACGCATTATCTCATTTTTATTCTTATCATCCAAAGAGTCTCCTATATATGCTAATTCATTTTTTCTTTCTTTGCATGACTTCTCTAAATGAGTCTGTTAGACTCTTTTCCTTGCATTTCCGTTGGGCCGAGCCTAATAATTTTCCTCGAGTTAGCCTCATTGCCAAGCATGAAAGAGAAGCTGCTATGCATCTTGTATACACTGATATACACACAGTGTATACACTATACAAGAGCAGCGAAAATGGGTCAAAGACCCTAAATTTTCGAGCAGCTGGTTGAGATATATATGGGCCAAAAGCTCATTCATTTGTCATTCTTTTTATGTTAGATTTTTGACAGGTTGAGGTGGGCTAAGAGGCCCAAAATCATAAAGGCCCAAATCTCCCTCACTTATTCTCTCTATTGTATTTACTAGTTTCTGGGTACGTGCCTCGCACATGTAGCCAAGTGTATTCATTACTCTAAACTTATAGTAGATGACAACAACTGTGCTCCACATAAGTGCTTAGACATCTTATTATAATGTTTAACTTGTAAGTGTTAACTATTATAGGATTTATGTTGCACTGAAAAGTATAAATGTTGGTGGATATAGGAAGAATTTTAACAATTAGTGTTACACATATAATTGTTAGAATAAGAGTGTTTGTTTGAAAATTAAAATATATATCTGATTTTATATGAATCATTGAAAATGAACTTTATACTTTTAGATCTCTTTATTATTAATTATAGAGGCAATATGTTAATTCATGAGATAACGAACTAATTATAAATGTATGTATAGTCAGTCATTTAACATATTTTTCAAATATTTCATATTATCCATGTAAAACACAAATGAGTTGGCATATAATAAAATATCTAATCTTTCATTAAGATAATTTTTAATTTCATTTGGAAATAAGAAATATAATAGTGAACATGTTCCACCTCAATAATTATATAAAGTCTAAATAAGTAATATCTATTTAGTTGTAATCTAGACACATTTTTTTTATATAAGCAGAGAACATATTTAACTAAAAAGGAATAAGAAAATAATACATTATAAAAGAACATTTAAAACTAATACAAAAAATCATTTACAAATGGTCATCACTATAAGCACTTTACATAAAATAGTACAAATAATTCATTATTTGTTGTAATTCATACAACATGATAATTTTTTTTTATTTCATTACAAACATTCTTTATAATTAATTAATCAATCAACCATAACGCCTCCGATCCAAATACAACAATAATGTTATTGCCCTTAACATTTCTACAAAGATTGATGACAACTTTTCTTTTGCGGTCTATGACTATGACCAGAAAGGATATCAAAAAACAAGAAAGAAATGATATACCAAAGATGAGAAAATGGATCTTAATTTATAAGAGAAAATGACATTAACATACTTTAGTAAGAAGATCAGACATGAGATTTGTAAATTCATTTCCCTTTCTAGGTGACTTTAAATAGGAAAAACTTAGATGAGGGGAGATGAAAGGAACAAATAAAAGAGGCCCATCAGTTTCCTGCTTAATTATGTAACCTTTGGTCTTCACCTTAATTCATTGAACAATTTAATTAGGAGTCTTTTTGTCTTCTTGATAATAATTACTTATAACAATTTAATATTAATTCACCATACACCATGAATAAATTGTAACGGAAAGAATTTGATAAATTTGATATTGGCTTAATATGCAACGTCTCTCCCTTGTAGTAATTAAAATTTACTATTTAATATTTAATTAACAATTTATTAGATGATTAATAGTATTTGTATTTGATATATGGACAAAATGATAATCTAACTTTTGTCTAACATTCTTCCACTTTTAGTTTAAATATATGAAATATGATAATATAATAATAATATATAATATGATGATTAAATTTTAGTATACATATAGATTATAGATGATAACTATTATTAAATTAGATATTTTAATTTGAAATTAATATAAGGAAGTGCAAAAGTCGTTAACATTTTTATTAAAATGATACAATTTAATATTTAAATTAAATAGTTAAATGTTTTTATAACATTTTAATTTATAATAGGGGTAAAACCGTAATGCAACTTTTAACTTTTTTTGTTCCCACTTATCGTAATATATGATTAATTTGTTTAATTCTTAGTTGCTTATTTGCTAATTAATCTTAAGGTTAACTCAATCCAAAATTCCCAAAAGATGAACCAGTTCTTTGTGTTGTTTTGTTTTCAACAAATTTTATTTTATCAACTCTTGTATTCTTTATATACTTAAATATTTTAATCAAAATTTTCACTTTGATTTAATTAATTCAATTGGCTTAAGTTATTATCTTTGAAATAATACAAATGAATTTTAATTAATCCAGTTTTCTTTTCTAAAAATTCTAATCATTTGCAATTCAATTCAAATATTTTAATTAAGGTCCTCCTTTCTAAAAAATAAAAAATAATCTTTGTTTAACTACTTTTCAAAAGTAAATATTAAAAGTCATTTATAATCATTTTTTTGAAAAATAGTCAAAATATTTAATCTAAGTCGTAGGATAACCGCATATTAGCGGGCGCTTCAAATGCCTTAAAAACCTTTTGAAGCGTAAATAAGAACCTCTTACCCATTTTCTCTAAATTTATAAAACCTTAATCTGTTAGAGTCTTTTTTAAATTAAGTTTTTAAGTGACGACTCTTTTCTAAGTATTTTTCTCAAATTGGTTTATACTTAGAACATTTCAAAAAGTGATTTTTCTAAAGATAGTAAAATCACGACATAACACCCATATAGCAATTTTCTTCATCAATTAGAGCAAGATCTCATTATTGATTACAACAATCTGCTAAAGATCGAAGAAGATCATTGGAAAATCCGCTCTAGAATTAACTGGCTTAACGAGGGCGATGCTAACACTAAGTTTTTTCATCTTTCTGTCATCAATCGGAGAAGAAGAATTAAAATCTCTTTCTTTAAGGATGATCTAGGAAACTGGATTAATGATCCTAATCAAATTATCCAGCACACCTCCTCCTAGTTTCAACAAGTCTTTGCTTTAGATCACGTGTATTCAAAACTGCAGGGAGTCTATGGTTTCACCAAAAGCTTTCATAAAATAGATATTTCTTCCCTGTATAGATCCCTCCAAAATCAGGAAGTGATCCAAGCTATCTTCTCCTTTAAGCCTTACAAAGCTCCGGGTCCCGATGGTTTCCACCCCATCTTCTATCAAAAGCACTGGGACATGGTCGAAAACTCGGTTCTTAAGTACTGCCGTGACATTTTTGAATCCAAGGCTATTACTCCACCCCTCAATGACACCTTGTTATGTCTGATCCCTAAGTTCAAAAATGCTAATCAATTAATTTTTTTTAGGCCTATAGGGCTATGCAATTCTATCTATAAAGTGGTCACAAAAATCATTGTTAATCGTATTAAGCCCTTCCTGGATAAGCTCAGTAGTCTGCAACAAACTAGTTTTCTTAAAGGAAGACGTGCTAGTGATAATGCGATTCTTATACAGGAAATTGTTTGTCACTTGAACCGCACTAAAAGCTCCAAAGGAAGCTTCATTCTTAAAATCGATCTTGAAAAGGCATTTGATCGCATAGAATGGTCATTTGTTTATCAGGCGCTATATTTCAAATGTCCTCCAAAAATCATCAACCTTATCATGAGCTGCATCACTACTAGCAGAATAGCTGTCCTAGTGAATTGTATGAAAATAAAATATTTCTCCCCCTCCAGGGGAATCCGCCAATGAGACCCTATGTCTCCATACATTTTTATTCTTTGCATGTATTTATTATCCAATTATATTAATTACCAAGTTGATATCCTCAACTGGGTATAAAACTCTCGAAGAATGGGCCTGCTTTCTCTCATTTATTTTTTTCAAACGACTTAACTTTGATTGTCCAAGCTAACCCCAAAACCATTCAGACCATTCATCAGGTGCTATCCTCCTTTTGTAGCCTTTCCGGAGAAAAAATTAACTCCTCAAATCTAAGGATTTCTATTCCAAATCATGTACGGATGATACTTGAAATCTTATCCGCTCAATTACTTAATATTACTCAAGCTGAGAGCTTCGAAAAATATTGACTTTTCTCCATTCTCAATAAAAACCCTTCATCCTCCAACTTTCTTCATATCCTCGATAACATGAAGACTAAACTCTCTAATTGGAAGCTAAATTTCCTTAGCCAGGCTGGTCATTTGACCCTCATTAGATCGACCCTTGACACTATTCCAGCTTATACTATGCAATACTTTATCTTGCCTAAAAATATTTGTAAGGACATTGATAAGATTCAAAGAGACTTCCTTTGGGGATCTACTACCCAAAAGAGGAAATTACACTATCTTAGTTGGGATACGGTAACCAGGCCCAAACAGAAAGACGGGCTTGGCCTCTCAAAAGCTATTGATAAAAACCTCTCCATCGTTGCAAGTCTCTCGTGGAGACTTCTCACTAACCCTAACTCCATGTGGGCTAGTACGCTCCTTAATAAATATAATTCTAAAACCTTGATTTCATCCTTTTCTTTTACCTGGCAGAATATTTTGAAAGGAAGGAAACTGTGTGCGCAAGGGTTAGCTTGGCAGCTGGCACCGGCAAAACCATAGACCTATGGAACTATAGTTGGATCCCCCATACTCCTCCCCTTCGTAACCTTATTCATGGACCCTTACAATGCAACGAGTATACTCTTAAGGTATCCAATATTTGGGAGTGAGACAAGTGGAACTGGGGAAAACTCTCTATAGTCATTCCGGATGACATTGTTAATAAGGCCAATTCTGTTACACTAAAAAATCACACTAGGGACATCACTTATTAGTCCCTTCAATCTAATGGCATGTTCTCTACTAAATCAGCTCGCCGTCTACTAGATTCTACGAATACTCCAGAATATACTTTCCAATGGATCTGGTCACTGAACACGCTCAATAAGATCAAATTCTTTCTCTAGATTTGCTCTTATAACAGACTTCCTACTAATGCGTACCTCCATCACATAGGGATGATCACTGATCCCACTTTCCCTCTACGCCATAGTGCTATAGAAACTATTGAACATATCCTCTTAGATTGTTTTTTGGTTAGGAAATTTTGGCTAGACATAGTGTTGAATATGCATCATATTATCAACACTCCAACTCATTGGTTGCAAAATATTCATGACCTTGATGTTCCCTTCGTGATGCAACAACTCTGCAATGGAAAGACTTCTACCCCTTTGCGCTATGGCATATTTGGTTGCAACGTAATCAACAGGTTTTTCGTCCCAACACTTAGTCCACTCCTACTATCTCTCTTCCCCTCACTCTCATGAGAGCTAAAGAGTTCATTTTGTTGGGTTTTAGTAAGGTGTGAATGGGAAATAAGAAGAGAAGATTGAAATGTGGGGGAACCAATTTTGGAGGGAAAATGAAAAGTTATTGCAAATTGCAAATGAAAAGTCATTTCTCCCAAATTGGTAGAAGAAAGGAAAATTGTTGTCCTTATATTAGGAAACACTTCCTTTAGTTCTTAAAGAGTTAAGAAGTAGGTACCCCCTTGCGCCGTCGCCGTTGTCGCTCGGTCGGCTTCAGATTTGGATTTGGATTTGGCAAGTGATTGATTGATAATATTTTTGGACAAAATTTATTTAATCAATCTCATTAATTGATTTCCTTTCTCTTATAAATTAATTCAGAATGTTAGTTAATTAACATAATTAATTTTGCATAACAGAATTTATTTGAAATTCATGTGTAACGGTAAAAACATTCTGAAGGGACCTGCTCCTTCCGTAAAGGTGTTACTTTTCCCAAAAAGACACAATGTTCTGGAAAGACACCATTGTCCGAACAGATGCGTTCCTTGCTGCAAATGACTATAAATAAGAGGTCTTTTTCATTTACTGGAATTTTTTCCTCTCTGCATACATTTCTTACAAAAATAAATTATCGATCGATAAAGTTGGTGTGTGCTCTCGTTACTGTTCTTGTGTTCGCTGATATTAGTGAAGTTTAAGGTTTCACTACTTCTCTAATAGTTAATTTGGGTTATCTTGGGAGGAATTAATCTGTTACCTCGGGTACTTGAGGGGATTAAATTTCTTAAGGAAACACAGTGGGTTCTGTGGACTCAGATTCTATTTTCCTGTCTCTTTCATCTTTTTTTCTGTTTCTGTTTTTTTGCTAACCTTAATACAAGAGACAACAAGCTTAAGAAATTTAATAGTTTCTGTATTTGAGGTTTCTAGAGATTAAAACCTTTATGGTTTTCTACTCTGTTTGAATTTTTAAAATTCATTCGATTAACGGTTAAAAGAACATAAAAACTTTATCGTTAAATCAGAAACAAGCTGTGTAATGATTTATTCTTTACTATTAGTATTTCACATATAAAATTGTCTGTCATTTGTGACAGAAAAATGATAAATTCAAGTCAAGTAAATGTTGGAACAGTGAGTGCTACAACAACGTTGGTTGCATACAATCGTTCAACTGCTGCCCTTGCACTGGTTGAGAAACCTTCAAATTTTTTTGGAGTCGACTTCAAGAGATGGTAGCAGAAGATGTTCTTCTATCTAACTACGTTGAGTCTGCAGAGGTTCATTAATGAGAATGTTCCTGCTATGTCGGATGAAACTCCGGCCGAAGAATGATTCTTGGTGACAGAAGCATGTACACATTCAGATTTTTTGTGTAAAAATTATATTCTGAGTGGCCCGCAAGATGATCTGTACAATGTGTACAGTAGTGTCAAAGACCTCAAAAGAACTTTAGGATGCTTTAGAAAAGAAGTACAAAGCAGATGATGTTGGAATGAAGAAGTTCATTGTGGTAAAGTTTTTGGACTATAAGATGATAGACAGTAAGACTGTCGTCACCTAAGTTCAAGAACTGCAGGTCATAATCCATGATCTCCTTGCTGAAGGTATAAATTTATTTAATGCCTATGTTGAATTTATTAAGTCTATTCTTAATACTCACATAATCTTTAATGTAGGATTGATTGTGAATGATACCTTTTAAGTGGCGGCCATTATTGAGAAGTTACCTCAATTGTGGAAGGACTTCAAAAACTACTTGAAACATAAACGCAAGGAGATGACTGTTGAAGATCTCATGGTAAGGCTGAGAATCGAAGAGGATAACAAGGCCGCAGAAAAGAGGTCGCGTGGTAATTCAACAATATCTGGAGTTAATACTGTTGAAGAAGATCCCACAGAATCAAAGAAAAGAAAGAAAACATTGGGTCCAAAGAGCAATCCTCCTAAGAAGAAGTTCAATGGAAACTGCTTCAGTTGTGCAAATGTGGTCATCGGGCTACTGAATGTCGGGGTCCCAAGACGGACAAGAAGAAGGATCAAGGAAATTTGGCTGAATCCAGAGAAGAGATGGACGATCTTTGTGTAATGCTTTCAGAATGCAACTTGGTTGGAAATCCAAGAGAATTGTGGATAGATTCTGGTGCCTCATGCCATGTTTGTGCCAACAAAGAATTATTTACATCATATACTCCAGCACCAGCAGACGAGAAGTTATTTATGGCGAACTCTGCTGCTGCAAAGGTTGAAGGAACTGGCAAGGTCCACTTGAAGATGCATCGGGCAAGGTGGCAACTTTGACCAGGGTCTTGTATGTTCCAGAATTGCGAAAGAACTTAGTTTCTATACCAGTTCTTACCAAGAATGGATTCAAATGTGTATTTGTTTCTGATAAAGTTGTAGTAAGTACGAATGAGATGTATGTAGGAAAAGGTTACCTCACTGAGGGCCTCTTCAAACTTAATGTAATTGCAGTTGATATGAATAAAGATTATGCTTCTTCTTACTTGCTTGAGTCTAAATGTTTATGGCATGAACGTTTGGGACACATTAATAACAATACCTTGCAAAAACTGATTAACTTAATTGTTTTGCCTAAATTTGAGTGCAATAAATCAAAATGTCAAGCTTGCATTGAATCTGAGTATGCTAAGCATCCTTATAAGTCTGTCGAAAGGAATTCATATCCCTTAGAACTGATTCACACGGACATTTGTGACATTAAGTCAACACCAACACGTGGTGGGAAAAAGTATTTCATAACTTTTATTGACGATTGCACTAGATATTGTTATGTCTATTTGCCAAATGGTAAGGATGAAGTAATAGATGCATTTAGGCAATATAAAACTGAAGTTGAAAATCAGTTGGATAAAAAGATCAAAATGATCAGAAGTGATAGAGGTGGAGAATATGAATCTCCATTAGCAAAAATATGTTTGGAAAATGGAATTATCCATCAAACTATTGCTCCTTACTCTCCTCAATCTAATAGAATTGCGGAAAGGAAAAACCAAAATTTAAAGGAAATGATGAATGTCTTACTTATAAGTTCAGGTTCACCACAAAACTTATGGGGGGAAGCTATCCTTACAGGAAGTCAAATACTCAATAGAGTGCCTCATAGCAAGACACACGTTATTCCATATGAGAAATGGAAAGGTAGAAAACCCAACTTGAAATATTTCTCAGTGTGGGGGGTGTCTAGCCAAAGTCCAGGTTCCTATACCTAAGAGGGTGAAAATAAGACCTAAGATTGTGGATTGTGTATTCATTGGATATGCTACAACTAGTAAGGCATGCCGATTTTTGGTTCATAAGTTCGAACATCTGGATATTCATGACAATACTGTAATGGAATCAGATAATGCTGAATTCTTTGAACATATCTATCCGTATAAAACTAGACTTGAGTCATCTAGTGGGGGGTCTAAATGACCTCGAGAAGAACCAGAAGAAAATGAGCCTAATGAAGAGAGTCCAAGGTGCAGTAAACCTCAAAGGACATCTGTTTCATTTGCATATGATTTTGTAACATTCCTTCTTGAAAGTGAGCCTCAAACATTCAAGGAAGCTATGTTGTCTAGCGACTCAACCTTTTGGAAAGAGGCTGTCAATAGTGAGATTGAATCAATCTTAAGTAATCATACCTGGGAGTTGGTTGATCTTCCTCCAGGGAACAAACTCTTGGGTTCAAAATGGATCTTCAAAAGGAAGATGAAAGATGATGGAACTATTGACAAATATAAAGCAAGACTTGTTGTCAAAGGCTTTAGACAGAAAGAAGGTCTTGATTTTTTTGACACATACTCGCCAGTGACTAGGATTACATCAATTCAGATGTTAATTGCCCTAGCTACTTTATACGGTCTTGAAATCCATCAAATGGATGTGAAATCCGTCTTTTAAATGGAGAGCTGGAGAAAGAGATTTACATGGAACAGCCTGAGGGCTTCGTAGTTCCTGGTAAAGAAAAGAAAGTATGCAAACGTGTTAAATCACTTTATGGACTAAAACAAGCATCGAAACAATGGCATGCAAAGTTTGATTAAATGATGTTGTCAAATGGATTTAAGATCAGTAAATGTGATAAATGTGTCTACATTAAAGACACTCAGAATTAGGAGGTCATTGTATGTCTATATGTGGATGACATGCTGATAGTGAGCAAGGACATTGTTAATGTAAAAGCTACTAAGTGTATGCTCGCTAGTAAGTTTGATATGAAAGATCTAGGAGTTGCCGATTTGATATTGGGAATTAAGATTCATAAAACTCTTAACGATCTAGCATTGTCTTAATCTCATTATATTCAAAAGGCACTTGAAAAGTTCAAGTATTTGAATTTCAAAAGGGCATAAACCCAATTGATGTGAACCTTAATCTTGCTAAGAATAAAGGTGAAAGTCAGTCTCAATTGGATTATGCTAGAGTATTGGGAGGTTTAGTGTATGTCATGAATTGTACACGACCAGACATAGCCTGCGCTATAATAAAATTGAGTCGATACACAAGTAATCCCAATCAAAATCATTGGATGGCAATGGAGAGAGTTTTGGGGTACTTAGATGACACTCAAAACTATGCTTTGCATCACAACAAACATCCAGTAGTTCATGAAGGATATAGTGATGCAAATTGGATTAGTGGGTCAACTAAAACGAAATCCACGAGTGGATATGTTTTCACTATTGGTGGAGGAGCAATATCTTGGAAATCATCCGAACAAACATCCATAGCTCGCTCTACAATGGAGTCTGAATTCATCGCCTTACACAAGGCAGGCGAAGAAGCTGAATGGCTCCGAAATTTCTTAGAAGATATTCCTTTTTGGCCCAAACCAATGGCCCCTATATGCATACACTGCGATAGTCAACCTGCAATAGGAAGGGCTGGAAGCGTTATGTATAACGGGAAGTCTCGTCACATACAACGAAGACACAACTCTGTTAGACAACTACTCTCTAGTGGAATATCACAATTGACTATGTAAAGTCAAAGGATAATGTATCAGATCCTCTTACAAAAGGCCTAACTAGAGAGGGAGTTGAGAGATCATCGACGGGAATGGGACTATGGCCGAGAACAAGTCATCGTGGCAGTAACTCTACCTAGAAGACTGGAGATCCCAAGGTCTAGGTTCAAGAAGATCAAACAAAGTCATAGATGACGGTTCAACATTGTCAAAATTTATTTTATAGTCCATTCTCATGATGAGACAATGTTCGGTAACCAGGATAAAGGCATAAAGACTTTTTAATGGTTTCTAAGTTTGATACAGTGTATATCAAATAGTGTATCTATGGGATAACATAGTTAGAAACCACTTATGTAAGTGTGAAGTGTAAGCCGCTTTAAGGAGAATCCGGTAAGGCCAGTTCTCTAAGAACTTATTAATCGAGATGTGTTCATGGCTAAAACGAACAAAACAATGAGAACCAAAAATAGTTCAAGGGTTGATTGTGTGACTTATGTTGTTTAGGTATACACCAAAGCTCGACGGTTCAAAGATATCAAATCTACCGATCGACCGAGTATATCCAATATATGTTCACTACAGAAAGTTTAAAGGGAAACCTACTTATCCAGATGCGATTAACCCTTACTTACGAGACACAAGTTTTTCATGCATATGTTTTAACAATAGCCATTCCCCATTCATGTGGGGGATCGATTGTTGGGTTTTAGCAAGGTGTGAATGGAAAATAAGAAGAGAAAATGGAAATGCGGGGGAACCAATTTTGGAGGGAAAATGAAAAGTCATTGAAAATTGCAAATGAAAAGTCATTTCTCCCATATTGGTAGAAGAAAGGAAAATTGTTGTCATTATATTAGGGAACACTTGCTTTAGTTCTTAAAGGGTTGAGAAGAAGGTGCCCCTCGCGCCGTCGTCGTCACTCGCACAGCTTCGGCTTCGGCTTCGGATTTGGATTTGGCAAATGATTGATTGATAATATTTTTGGACAAAATTTATTTAATCAATCTCATTAATTAATTTCCTTTCTCTTATAAATTAATTCAGAATGTTAGTTAATTAACAGACGCGTTCTTTGCTGCAAATGACTATAAATAAGAGGTTTTTTTCATTTTTCATTTACTGAAATTTTTTCCTCTCTGCATACATTTTCTTACAAAAATAAATTGTCGATCGACAGAGTCGGTGTGTGCTCTGGTTAATGTTCTTGCATTCGCTGAAATTAGTGAAGTTTGAGGTACTGCTACTTCTCTAATAGTTAATCCGTTTTATCTTGGAAGGAATTAATCTATAACCTCGGGTACTTGAGGTGATTAAATTTCTTAAGGAAACACAATGGGTTCTGTGGACTCAGATTATATTTTTCTGTCTGTTTCATCTTTTTTTTCTATTTCTGTTTTTTGCTAAACTTAATACAGGAGATAACACATTTTCATGACCAATTCCTCATTATCAACAGACATCAAAAACGAAATCCCAGTTCGCTGGTTTCCCCCGGCTCCTAATGTATTCAAGTTAAATACGGATGGGACTTTCGTCCACACAAAACACATGGGTGGAATTGGTGGTGTTATTAGAGACTCGTACGGTAATTGGGTTATTGGTTTTAGCAAAGCAATCTATGCCTATAGCCCTGTAATGGCGGAACTGCAAGCTCTCCACACTGGACTGACTCTGGCCCTTGAGAAGCAAATCCTTCCAATTAAAGTCGAAATTGACTCCACTGAGGTAATTGAACTCTTCCAATATGCTCATCCTAACTTCCAGTCTACTATTGAATCTTGCATGTCTCTATTGAAGAAGTTGGGGAATCCAGTGGTACGCCATAATTTCCGGCAAGGGAATAGACTAGCAGACTTTTTAGCAAAGGAAGGAAGTATATTAAGTATGAATAATAATTCTCCCATCCTGGCAGCAACTCCAGCAGACGCCAGATCTATTTTGCAAGCTGACAAAGATGGAGTGGCAATTTCCAGAAGAATGTCACTGGCTACATGTTCCAAACTATCTATGCTGGGGAACCTAAATGTTCTTTTTGATGTATCTAGTAGTGATGCTAATATTATAGCTCATAGAGCTCCTAATATCATAGCTCATAGAGCTCCTAATATCATAGCTACTGGTAGTAATGCTAATATTATACCTCATAGAGATGCTAATATTATAGCTACTACTTCCTTTGTAATGCCTTAATATATATAAAATATCCCTGTTTTTACCAAAATAAAATAAAATGTTATGCTTGCTATTTTCTACTTGCAATTAATCTTTCTAATATTGTTTGCACTTTGTTATTAATAATATTTATTTTAAATAAGTAGATCATATTAAACTTAATGAAACTTGATTTTTAGGCGTAATAATTTTTGGAATATTCTATTAGAGTTCGTTTATCATATTGCATGTCAGTGATATTTAATAAAGAAAATTTTTAATGTTGATATTAATGGTTAATCTGATAACCAACCTGATAATGATTATTAACTGATTATTCAATTATCCACTAACTGATATCTTAATAATTCTTTAACGATTTACCATATCTACTAATCGATAATCAATAATCTTCTGAATTGAATTGGCCATTACATAACCTAGTAAAAAGTAGTTGATGGTTACGGAAGAAAACAAATTGGACCAAATATGTATTCATACTAGTATTTATGGGAATTGATAACTCAAAATGTCAACGAGAATAATTTTTAGTAAAGTCCTTCAATTTTATTTTACATCAATAGTGTTATAAAAATTAGAATATTTTTCTTATAAAATTACTTAACCAAATTTGTCATAAAAAAAACTGTCATGACAAAATAAATTGTTTTTTTCTATATAATATGAATAAGGACCCAACAATGTTTTCCTACTCATCAAGTAACTAGTGTATTTGTCCGTGTTTCACACATTTATAGAAAATGTAAGATCAATAACTTAATTCATTAAACGTTTGGTTTGTAATTAGTAGACTTCCAACAAAGTCATAAATTACTATTTTGAATCAAAGAAATTATATACTCACGACAATCAGTAATTAATATAAAATACAAAATAAAGAGAAGTCATATAGAAAACATACAAAATAAATAATTAATGCAACATCATCCTTACAGCTTTAATCATTACAAAATAGAAGAAAAAACTTATAAAATCAATGTACAATCTTTTGAGCTCTTGTCAGCATTCATTTCCACAAGTCGGTCACCATTCAATTGCCTTCATCTTATTCTTCAAGTCATACTAAAACATGAGTATAATACACATAAAAAATATAACAATTTAAAAGGTTAATGTAATTATTTTTGCAAAGTCTTACAATATATTTATCATAAGGACTAAAATATGAAATACCAAATAATGTCATAAATATGACTACTAATTATATTAGGGATTATGATAATAAAAAGTTGTGAATCAAAATAAAAAAATATTAAGTTTTACATTAAAGAAATGATATTTTAGTTTTTTAACATTGCATATTTAATCTAATTAAGAGAGTTAAATAAGTGAGTTTTTTAAATTTCTCTAATATAACACATAATTGAGGAAAAAATAGGAGGAGAAAACAAACAAAAAAATAATAATATACAATTCGACCAAAAAAAAGGGCCACATTTAGGGGTGACAAATAGTTGGATTTGGTTGGATTTGAATGGGTGTAAAATGGTTTGAACAAAAATGGGTAATTATCCAATCCGCTCATATTCTATATGGATAAATATGGTTTGGATAATTAATGGACGGATTGGATATGAGTTTATCCATAAGGCCATATTTCATCCACGTTGATTGAAGAATTAAAAATTGAATTTATATGATTTAAGTTTCTAAAGTAATTTTTTATTCTATTCACCCCCACCCCCTACCTCCAATTCACCCACCCCGCTTTCATCCCCCTCCACCTCATCTCACCCCACCTTCTCCCCAACCTACCCCACGCACCCATCCACCCCACTTTTTTTATATGTTTTTTTTTTAAAAAACCCAACCCCAACCCCCGCCCCCAATTTCCATTTTTTTAAAAATGTTTTTTCATAAAAAAATTGAGTTTCTTTTTATGTTTTTCAAAAATAAAATAAAAAATTACCCTTCCCCCTACCCCCACCTTCCACCAACCTATCCCAAAAAAAAAAAATTCAAAAAAAAAAAAACCTTCTGCCCATCACCACTCCACCCCCTACCCCACCTGTGCCTCCACTCATCTACCCCCAAAAATTTGTGTGTTTTTCTAAAAAGAAAAATCATATCTTTTTAAAAAATAAAATCCTGCCCCCCATCTCAACCCCACCATTTTTTGGTATCAACTTTGATACCATTTTTTGGTGCGGAACTGATAGTTGAGGGTTTCATGAAATTGGTAGTGTAGTAGGTGAGTAATTTATTTTAAAGATTTTATTATAATTTTTCGATGCGAAATTCATAGTAAAATGTAATAATTGTAATATTCTTCCTATAATTGTTTTAATCTGAATATTTCTTTAATATTATTTATGATATATTCTAGATATAACATATCTTGGGTTTCTTGGTACATATATAAATTTTCTTCCATTAATTGTTCTAATAGTTTTATATCTTCCATAGATTATGTCCAATATCGTAAATATTCATAGTTCATTTTAATTTGAATTTATTTCTAAATCGTACCATTCTATTTTTTCGTAGTCTAAATTATGTAGGTCTATTTCATTCCATTGTTGGTTTAATATATCTTCTGATTCGTTATTGTTAAATATTTTTTCCCATATAATTCTTCTTAATTCAATTATTTTTATATCTTTAAGTATATATAAGACTAAGGTTTCATAGTTTTTTATTATTTTTATCATGCAAGTATGTAGTCATGTTCTTTATCATGCAGGTTTTTTATTTCAAATTATTCCTTCCTATCATAGTCATAATTGATTAAATTCATATTAGATCATTATGAACTTGATTATCTTTGTCATGTTTTCCTGTCACTACTAGCATCGTACTTTAGCGGATACTTCCTCCTTATCAGCGCCTCAACTTTGTTTACTCCCCTAAACGACTTTCCTCGCCTACCGGTTTCAACATTAGGATGGCATAGTATAGAAGTTTTCTCTCTGTTTTCAGTGTGCTAATAAACAAGAAATCATGATTCTAATACATAATAACTAACATAAATTTATTCAATCATATATATGATATTCAGGAATATATGAAATTAGTTCTGCATATTTATTGAACAATATACCTTTGCCTCTTGCTTAGCCATGCTATCTGAAATATCTGACTGGATTTCAGATTTTTCCATTAGTATTTTTAAATATTTATCTTAGTTGAGAGAGTTTTTTGAAAGAGCAATTTTATTTAGGCGTTGCCTGCCTTTCAAAGTTTTACAACTGCGTCTATATATAGACATACAACTCTAATACGCTTTTTACACCTGTCCACTACTATTCATGACTACTATTTATGAATAGTTTTTATTTTGTCTACCACTATCCTATTTACGACATATTAATAATATATACACACTTGTCTTCTTAATAACACATACTTCCTACCATACTTACACTTGCCAACATATCTTTAATAATGCACATGCATATGTTGACTAACTTGTACCTAATAATGTGACTACTATATATTTCAAGACTTTTACATAGCTATTTTTGGCTTTGTGTGGCACGTTTTTGTGTTTCTTTCTATCTTCATCTTTATCTTCTTTTCATCTTCTGTCTTTTATCTCTTATTCCAGCTGGACGTCTGGGATTATATTATCTTCTCCATTGCATTTTGAACATATGTGGTTAAGGTATTTGTGACCAATTAACTTGCAATATCTTGTTAATAACTCTGCCGAAATAAATCCTACATTTAGTGCTCGTGTTGTAGGTCGTTCTTTCGGCTTAAGTAATGATAAAATCCATCTCTGGATTTCATCCATATCTGCTTTCCTTAGCTCCTTTGAATTGGAATAAATCATTAGTTGATCCCTTGCATAGTAGCTCCATATAGCGTTTTCGTTCAAATAATTATTTGCTAGCTCCTGTATGATAGTTGATATACCAATTATCCTTTTGTTGGCATAAAAACTTGGTATCTCATTTTTTTGTATCTCTGGTTGCTGTCCGATATCTTCTGGTATTATCATATCTTTTGTTAGTCCTATCTTCACCACTTGTATCGAAGGTTTTATTTCTTCACATAATATTTCTGCTGGTGCTGTATATAATTTTATATAAAATAAATTTCCTTTTGTAACTCTTTTGTATGTGACTAATGCTTTATGCAGTTCTGGTATTCCACTAACTTCTTCTCCGTCGTATGTGTATACGGTATTTAATAGTTCGTAGTTGTAACATGTTCTTACTAAATTAACGTTAGTTTTTGGTCGTGCAATTAACTTGTTATATCCTTGTAATTTTTGTGTCAAATAATCTTGGTTTGGTTCTTTTGTGGTTGATATGGGGCTGTGATTTAAATAAGTTTGGATTTTGTGTATATTTTCGATATAGGCTCGTGTGATGTAGTTATATATCTTTTTCTCATTTTGGTTTTGCAAACTATCTTCATATGTAGATGTTTGTGGTTCTATGAACATGTGTCTAGGTGTCCTTTGGGTAAATGATTTTTCGAATAGCTGGTTTAAATTCACATTTTTATGTTGTTTATCGCTAACTTGTTTGCTTGTACCTGCAACTGTATTTAAATAAACATTATGGGTTTTAAGGAGTTTCCCATCGTCTCCTTTTAGCTTTGGGTTTTTTTCTTCTTTCGATCGATGTAGCTCCGCATTTTTATAGCCATGCTACTGACTAGCTTTAGACTTCAAATTATCTTCATTAGTCTTTAGCTTTTGTATCTCGTTGTCCGTACTATCCACTTTTGTACAAAGTGTAGTAATGGCTTTGAGTATCTTTTCAATTGTATCTTCTTCCTCAGTTTCAGTCTGAGTATCTTTGTCATGATAGGTAATCTGCAATAATAATCTTATCAGTTTTTATTACTTCAATTGTAAATGTAAAATTTAATATATTTAATACCAATCTCCTTATTTCTTTTGTTGTTACCGATTCTTGTATTTTTCTTGTTAGCCACCATTTTACTTGTGTATTATCTGTTCTTATAATAAATTCGTTATATAAAATATATGGTTCAAATGATAGTAAACATTTATATATCGAGTATAATTCTTTTCGATTTATTTCCCATCTTATTTCTGCATTCGTAAATGTTCCTGAATAATATCTACAATGGTGTTCTATTTTTTCTTCTCCATATCTATATTTTAATACTCCTCCATAACTTTTTTCACTGGCATCTGATTCTACTATATAAGTAAATTTTTTATTTTCATCCGAAAAATATAGTTTAGTTAGGTTCTTACATAATAATTTTATTTTTTGTATTTGTGTTTGATCTTTCTTATCAAACTGGTATTCTACATCTTTCTTTAATTTTTATTGTAATGGTTTTAAATTCTCTGCTAATTTTGGTATGTATTCTCTTACTTGGTTTACTAGTCCTAGAAATCATTGTAATTTCTTTTTTGTATCTAGCTGTTCTTTTGAGTTAATTATTTTTTGTACTATATGCATTTGCATTTTTATTCCATTTTTATCTATTTGTATTCCTAGGAATTCTATTTGGCTTTTCATTATGTCTGCTTTCTTTTTACTTAGGCTTATGTCTGAATATTCTATAATATGTATGAATTTTTCTAATAATCTTATGTGTTCATCTTGGGTTTTAGAATATAGTAATATATCATCAATATATACTACACAATTTTCTAATTGTTTAAAATAGTTATCCGTAAAGTGTTGGTATCTACCTGATGCATTTTTATATCCAAACGGTAATACATTCCATTTGTAAAATTCTTGTGGTACAGTGAATGCTGTTAGTTTTTTAGATTCCTCTTCTAGTTTTAAGTGATAAAATCCTGATTTACAATTAAATTTGCTAAAATAATTATATCCTTGTATTTGTCTTATCTTTAATATTTTATTTGGTATCGGATAATTATATGTCTTAGTTTCTGCATTTAAATTTCTATAATCAATAACCATTCTGCTTTTTCCTCTTTTTGGTTCACTATGTTTATTTACGATAAATGCTGGGTTTGTGTGCTTACTATTGCTTTCTTGTATATACCTTTTTTCTAGTAATTCATTTATATGTATCTTAAATTCGGTTAAATCATTAAAGTTATACTTTAATGGTTTTTGGGTTATTATACTATTATTATCAATTAAATCAATTTTTACTTTTGTTTTATGTTTTTCCCATCCTTGTAAAGGATCCTCGCTATATAATAATTCTAACTGATTTTGGATTATCTTTACTTTATCTATAGAGAATATAATTAATTCTATTTTAGGGTCTTCTTCTTTCACATTTTTTATTTTTTGTGTAATTTTTTCACTTCCTTTTATCCATTCTATTGTTTTTTCATTTTTTTTTATTTACTCTTTTTGCTCCTATTTTTTGTTTATATGGTGTTGTGAACCACCAGTGTGTTTTTGTTATTATATGTGAGTATAATTTTTCTAAAAATGGCATCCCTAATAGCATATCTTTTGTAGTTAATTCAAAGTTATATATTTCCTCTATAGTCAATATCTTATCCCATATTTGTATTTTTATATTTTTTGTCTTATATGTGATCATGCTTCCTTCATTATTAAATCTTGTTGGTACTATCGGTGTTTTTAATTTTTCTCACTTATCTTCTGGTAAACAATTGTATTTACATATATTAGCTTCTGCTCCTGTATCTATCATTGGTGTATAATATCTGTTATAATATCCTTCTATTATTATCTTTGCAAGTATATATATTTTCATAGTTTTATCATACTAAAGTCCTTTTTATTATTACTCTTTTATTTTCATAATTTATTGTCAGCTGTTTATCTTCTAGATTATATGGTTGTACTTGTTCTAGTCATTTTATTCCTAAAGTGATATTTTCATCTTCTTGGTAGTATACTTGAAACTTTATTATTATTGGTATTCCTCCAATAATTATTTCCTTCTCTGTAGTTTCTTCGGTATAAGTTAATTGTTTTGTTAGTTCGGGGCATGATTGTTCCGTAGTTATTATTTCCTCTTCCGTTACTAATTCTCTTGTAATATAGTTTTCTTCTAATCCTGTATTTATTAATATTAAATATTTTCGTTGTTCCATTATTCCCGTTATGTAGTAATGATGTGGTTTTCTTTCTTCTTCCGTTGATTTTTGTGGGGTTTTATCTATTCTTCTTGAGGTACTCATTTTTTATGATATTTGTGATATTTCACAGTTTATTCTTTTTAATGTGCTTAATCTTTCTTTTACTATTTCTAAATCTTCTTCTACGTCAATCTCATTATAACTATAATCATTCTTATCCATGACCGTAACTATTCTTTCAAAGGGATCTTCTATTTTTATTTTATTTATTTTGTTTTTTGCTGTTATTTTATGTTTTGTTGTTAAAACATATAAGTTTTTACATCTAGCTGTAAATATTTTACTTCCCGGGGCTAGTTCTATTCCTGACATTTTCCAATATAATACTAATGATTTATCTATATTTCTGTCATTTACTGCTACTGAGTAGTTAGCACTTATTATAAATTTAAATTTTTGGTATATGAGGTTACCTTTTACTGCGCTTATTATACTTTTTTCTATAGGTTGAATGATCCTATCATCTGTTAAGTATATTTCTATGGGTGTATCTATTCCTTTTCTAAAACATGTTTTTATTAATATTTCCGTTCCTCCTAAATGTACATATTTAATTGGATTTTTAGCCTTAATATCTTGTATTTCTTTATTTATTATTCATTTGTTTATTATTGGTATTTTAGCCTTTCCTTTGGCGTATTTGCAATCTATGATATGCTCTCTTTGACTTACTACATAGTATTCTTCTTTTTGTCGTTTAAACCAATTTATTATTGTTGGTATTTCGAATATTTTTGCTACGCTTAGGTCTAATTCTTTTCCTTTTATTTGTTCAAATATATTATTATCAAATATTAGTTTTTGTTCTGCCGATTCTTCATCTTGATATTTTTCTTTAGTTATTGTTTGTATATCTGTTTTCAGTCATTTATATAGTGTTCATTATCGATTACGTTAATGAATTATTTTCCATTTCGTCTATTTCATTTTTCGATAATTCATATATGCTATCTTCACTTTCTAATTCATAATCTACGTATTCTATTTGTGTATATTTTTCATTGTCTATTATTATTTCTGATATTTGTTTTTTCTTCGGATTTTTAGGTAATTTACAATCTCTAGCTATATGTCCTAATTTTCCACAATTATAACAAGTAAATTCCGTTAGTTTTCTTTTTGGTCTATATGGTCTTTTGGTTTTGTAGTTTTTTACATAGTATCTTCTTTTCGGTTTTTTATATTTATATTTTGATCTGTATTTTTTATTATATTTCTTTCTATTTTTATAATACCTATCCGTACAACCAAACTGAGATGCTATTTTATTTTTGCAACATTTCAAGTTTTTTACTAATATTTTTTCCATTTTTATTTCTTCTTTATGTTTTTCACATAATTCCATAAACCATCGTTGCAAGAATTTCATTCTAGCTCCTAAGGTATCTGTTAATTCTGCTTCATTCCAACTTTTTATTATTTTTGAACTAAAAGGTTCAGGTTATTTTGTAAAATATAATTTTCTTATTTCTTTACTTTCTTCTGTGTTATATGTTCCTTTGTAATAGTATTCTCTAAATGCACATGTATATTCATCTAAGTAACACATATTACATATTGCTAATTTTGTCATTAGATTACAATTTATGATTTTTTCTTTATTTTGTTCTTCTACCTCTGTTGTCATACTACTAAATTCATTTCTTATAGCTACTTCGTATTTATATAATATTTCTATAGTTGTAGTAGCTAATTCGCCATTAAATTTTTTATTACTTAGAGTTTTTAAACTTTTATCTGATAAATTTTGTAGCCATAATTTTACTGTTCCTATAAGCGTTCTTTTTATATATCCTGGTGCCTCTGTTACTACTATTTTGTTATCTATTAATTGTTTTGATATATATCCTATCCATAATTGAATTGTTTTATTTATATTTGCTACACAGTCTAAATCTAAAAAATCATGTCGTTCAGCTATTGGTTTAGGTGTCCATTTTTTATTTAATCTTTTATCCCATATAGTTTTTTCTCTATCATATTGTCCATAGTTTTCATTATAATATTTTTGATTTAAATTTTTTGAGTTTTTTTACTCCTGATGTACTAGGTTTTTCATCCATGACATCTCCTGTATTTATTTCTAAATCTTTTGTATTGTCCATGTTTGCTAAAAGTTCCGTATAGGTTTTGCTTGTTTTCGAACGTTGTTCATCTGTATCATTGTCATTTATTTCATCAATTTTTATTTCAGGTAGATTATTTTGGTTATTTTCTTCTTTTTCTTCTAACTTCTCTAATTCATCTTCTAATTGCAATTTTTCTTTAAATTTAATTATCTCATTTGCTAATTTTGTTTTTTGTTCTTTTTCTTTTTGTTTAGTTTCATACATTTCTTTTAATACTGCTAGCTCTTTTTCTAGCTCTATTATTTTAGTATTTTTTACTTCTTCTAATTGTTGTACTTCCTTTTTTGCTTGTTGTTTTATTTTTTCAATTTCCGTTTTTCTATCTATTTCTTCATTTTGGTTTTGCAAACTATCTTCGTATGTAGATGTTTGTGGTTCTATGGACATGTGTCTAGGTGTCCTTTGGGTAAATGGTTTTTCGAATAACTGGTTTAAATTCACATTTTTATGTTGTTTATCGCTAACTTGTTTGCTTGTACGTGTAGCTGTATGTAAACAAACATTATGGGTTTTAAGGAGTTTCACATCATCTCCTTTTAGCTCTAGGTTTTTTCCGTCTTCCGATCGATGTAGCTCCACATTTTTATAGTCATGCTACTGACTAGCTTTAGACTTCAAATTATCTTCATTAGTCTTTAGCTTTTATATCTCGTTGTCCGTACTATCCACTTTTGTACAAAGTGTAGTAATGTCTTTGAGTATCTTTTCAATTGTATCTTCTTCCTCAGTTTCAGTCTGAGTAGCTTTGTCATGATAGGTAATCTGCAATGACATTCTTATCAGTTTTTATTACTTCAATTGTAAATGCAAAATTTAATATATTTAATACCAATCTCCTTATTTCTTTTGTTGTTACCGATTCTTGTATTTTTCTTGTTAGCCACCATTTTACTTGTGTATTATCTGTTCTTATAATAAATTCGTTATATACAATATATGGTTCAAATGATAGTAAACATTTATATATCGAGTATAATTCTTTCCGATTTATTTCCCATCTTATTTCTGCATTAGTAAATGTTCCTGAATAATATCTACAATGGTGTTCTATTTTTTCTTCTCCATACCTATATTTTAATACTCCTCCATAACTTTTTTCACTGGCGTCTGATTCTACTATATAAGTAAATTTTTTATTTTCATCCGAAAAATATAGTTTAGGTAGGTTCTTACATAATAATTTTATTTTTTGTATTTGTGTTTGGTCTTTCTTATCAAACTGGTATTCTACATCTTTCTTTAATTTTTGTTGTAATGGTTTTAAATTCTCTGCTAATTTTGGTATTTTTTGTACTATATGCATTTGCATTTTTATTCCATTTTTATCTATTTGTATTCCTAGGAATTCTATTTGGCTTTTCATTATGTCTGCTTTCTTTTTACTTAGGCTTATGCCTGAATATTCTATAATATGTATGAATTTTTCTAATAATCTTATGTGTTCATCTTAGGTTTTAAAATATAGTAATATATCATCAATATATACTACACAATTTTCTAATTGTTTAAAATAGTTATCCATAAAGTGTTGGTATCTACCTGATGCATTTTTATATCCAAACGGTCATACATTCCATTCATAAAATCCTTGTGGTACAGTGAATGCTGTTAGTTTTTTAGATTTTTCTTCTAGTTTTAAGTGATAAAATCCTGATTTACAATTAAATTTGCTAAAATAATTATATCCTTGTATTTGTCTTATCTTTAATATTTTATTTGGTATTGGATAATTATGTCTTAGTTTCTGCATTTAAATTTCTGTAATCAATAACCATTCTGCTTTTTCCTCTTTTTGGTTCACTATGTTTATTTACGATAAATGCTGGGCTTGTGTGCTTTCTATTGCTTTCTTGTATATAACATTTTTCTAGTAATTCATTTATATATATCTTAAATTCGATTAAATCATTAAAGTTATACTTTAATGAAAAATTAATATTTTTGAAAATTAAAAATTAATATTTTATTTTTTTGCACAATTAAGAATTTTTAGTAGAAGTGAGAAGTGAGTGATCTATTATGGGTCTATATGAATACCCATATTTGATCCATTTTGACCATATTTGTAGGGACTCTTAAAATAGCTTGAAGCCCATATTTATCCAATTAATATGAGTGATCCAAGTCATTATATATGGTCTAAATGAACTCATTTCATTAATATGGGCTGAAATTGTCACCCGTAGTCATATTTAGGGCTGAATAAATATTGAATCCGTGCACCGCACGGAATCTTCGTAACTAGATCTATAAAAATGGAAGTCAAAGCAACTTTTATAAGAGATATTTGCCTCTCATCTCAGCAACATAAGTAAAGAAAAAAATTATTTTCAAAATTCACAAATTATCTATAAAAACATATTTAAAAAAATGATTTTTTGAAAAAAAGGGAACTCTTACAAAGTGTAAAAAATTTGAATGAATTCAAAATATTAAGAAATGAAGAATAAAATTCAATTGATAAAATACACTTTTGGAGTTATAAAAAAAGAAGAAGACCAGGATGAATTAAAAAATGTACATAAAACGTTAACAACTATTTTGCATACAAACTGAATCTTCAACAATTTATTCATTGTGAGAAACTGAAATTTCTTAGAGTTTAGGTCTTTCGGATAAATCTCTTATATATCCCCGCTAAGCTATACCATATTATTTCGCGCTGTAACTCGAGTGGATGGTTGATATGTTAAGTTGATTGGTGGCCTCGATACGATGAAAGTTATTCTAGCAAGGATTCATAGAACATAAGCAACAACAATATGAAATGGAATCAGTTATTCAAACTTTTGCATCGATTCATATATATATATATAGAGAAGTATGAAAAAAAGAATTAAACACAAAATTAAACATTTTACACTTTTCTCATATAAATAAATGTCTCATCTAGAATAATGTACTGCATATTCAATACTCAATAAGCACATCATTTTGATTTATGATTACATACATTCAATTGATTTTTTTTTATAAGAAATACACCTGAACAGAATTTAGAGATTAATTCATATATATTTCCTCATTTTTATAATAAGGAACTTTCGCAAATAGTCACTATAATAAACTTAATTATGCTTCATAGCTATAGTTTGCATATTTATGGGTTGTGGCTTCAATTTAAGCTGTTTCGTTTGTATAATTTGCGGGTTTGTATAATTCGTGGATGAGTTTGTATAATTCGTGGGTACGTTTTTATACTTTAGCTATTTTTGTATAAACTCGAAATAACGAATTTATACAAATACAAACATTTGAACTTTAAACAGTGATACAAATTATATTATACAAAATTACATTATACAAAAGTTATACAAATTTTATTATACAAATTCTGATATACAAACGTCCGAATTATACAAATTAAAACTAAAAACTGAGGCGCATAATCATAGCTAAAAGTAGGTCGCAAATTATAATTAAGGCAAATTGTAGCTATGTTAACTAATTAACCAGTATATATTAGCTTATCCACGTAATTTTCCCTTTTATAATTGTTGTGTCCGTGATAGAGATAGTGATATTATATAGGGGAAATAGCGATTTAATCCCTATATTATTGCATAATTCCAGTTTTAGTTAATGTGTTTATTGACTATGTACATTTAACCTTTAATTATTTGAAGCGCATGATTTTGGTCCTTGAAGTTAACAAAAATTAACTATTTAACCAATCCATTTATACGCACTTTACAAATCTTTGCCATAATCTTAGTTGATGTTAAAGTCTTAATATTATGATATTATCCAATATAAAATAATGTTCTTGAATAGTGCAAAAGTCTATCAACATTTTAGAGAGTTGTTCATCTTTGCACATTTAGCGTTTTAAAATTTGTGCTTTTATAGTAATAAAAATAAGTAGATGTATATAGATAGATAGATACAAATAGTACCAAGCTGAATTAGTAAGACTAATTATTTTTTTGTTTACCTAAATTCAGTCAAAGCATATTTTAGAAAAGAAAAAACAAGAAAATAAAAGGATTCAAAAATAGGCATAGATTTTCCGAATTCCATTCCCAATTAAGTCATGTAATAATTTCATTTTCCTATAAATAAATTAGATTAATCCCAATATCATTTAACTCCCAACTTCAAAAATTTCTCAGTCAAACATGTCAAAACATCCCTGTTCCGCTACACATATATTACTGACTGTTGATTCTCACTTGAACCAACAATAACAAACACATGAAATGTCCAGAAAGACTAGACTACAAATATAGATTAGTTATAATTTTATTTGTTATTCGTTTAAGATTTCTAATAATGTTTTTGATGAAGAAATCAAAGAAGGGGATTTGTGAATGACATGTCTGGATCATTTCTTGATAATAGAGTTGATGAAATCAATGAGGGGGAGAAGGCGGATGAGTAGGAGATATAATAGAAAAATGTAGACGAAAGATGGAGATGAAGATGCTGAAGAAGATGAAGAAAAAAATGATGAAGAATAAGTTGAAGAGCAAAATGAAGAAAAAGAGGAACAAAATAAAATAGAAGATGAGGAAAAAAGAGGAAGATAAGGGGGAGAGAAAAAAGATGTTTTGAAATGACCCAAAAAGTTCCTAAAAATGTGCTTCGGAAGTTACTGGAAGCTTGTTTTAGCTATATCTAAAAATCCGTTTTGTTTTTCGAAAATCCGACTTCATATTCTTGTTTAGGGGGTCAAATTGAGTGGGAAATGGGTCTAACCCAAATTTTAGAGCAACTGTATCAAAATCCGAAATTTCCAAGTGAAGCCTTTTTCGAGGGTCTAATTTGGAGGGTCATATCTCCTAGAACACAAATAATTGGGTGGCCCATAACATATCCATGGAAAGCCCTTTGAGTTAGCTACCCAACGCACTTTGTTTCACCTCATTCGAAGTTCGGACGAAGAAGTTATGCCCATTTTCGTAAAATCTGTCCGTGCAGGAAATGCATTTTCCAGAGAGCGATTTTACTGTTCACCCGCCTCATTTTTTTTTCTAAGTGTTGGTTCCGTTTTTCCAAAGGGCATATTTTATTTCCTATATAACATTAATTCAATTCCCATCTCTAAAACATTTCCCAAAACACCTCTCCCATACTTAGACACATTTTCTCTCAAGTTCTCTCAAGAACCCTAATCCAAAACCTTCCTCAAGATTGAAGAGACTCTTGCTCCAAGTTCCAAGCTTCCATTGAAGACACTCTCAAGACCTTCATAAAAACTCAAGGTATGTGGTGTTGAACTCATGGGTCCTTCCACCCATAGTGCCTAGTCTCTATTCTACTCACTAATTCATGGTTTAAGTTGAGAATTCATAAATTAGTCTTGTTCCTTGTTTAAATTTCTGTGTGAATTTTAAACATGAAAAGTGATTGTTTTGAGCATGTTGTGACTCTAGAACTTGAATCTAAATTTGGAATGGATGTGGAGATTTTTCATGTGGTCTTGTGGGTGTTAAAAGGCGTTGTTGTAGGTTGTTCATTGGTTTGGCTGCATAATTACTACCCTATTTTCCATGCTCTTTGATCCCATTACATGCCTTCAAGGTGTTTGACAAAATGTCCAATTATGGAGAATTGATGAATTGATGCTTTAGGGCTTGAGTTATGAGATGTGTGGCATTCCAGAGATGTGTTGATGACAAACTAAGCTTGTGTATATGTTCATTCCATACATGAGATTGCATTAGAGCCTAATGGGAATTTTCTATATAAAGTGTTGCATGACCATGCCCGGTCTGGGGGAAAACAACCGGATAACCATATGAGAGGTTTATATCTCACCACCTAGGATGCTTGGGGTGTGACCAACATCAACCATGTGAGAGGTTTATATCTCACCACCTAGGATGCTTGGGGTGTGACCAACATCAACCATGTGAGGGGTTTATACCTTGCCACCAGGGAGTCCCGGGTGTGAAACGGCATCCCCATCCTAAGTTGGGGTTATAGAGTGGTTGGATCATGCACACACATATGATATCTACTATTAGTATAGATTTACTTAAACATGTTTTGACTTCACTTTGATCATGCATCCTCATATTGTTATTCATTATGCCTATGGAACTATTTCTTGCATTTCGATTGTGTCCTTGCCTATTGTTGTATTGCACCCCGCATACTTAGTACATTCCAAAGTACTAACGCATATTTTGCCTACATGATGTCACCATGTAGGGACCGGAGCTACTCTTGATCCTTCTCTCCATCCATGTGGCTAGTACGGTGCTTATCCGAGTTTGTTGGTGAGTCCTCAATGATTCGAGGGCTATGTTATGTTTCCTACTCCTATGTTTTGAGACTTTAGCTTGCAATTGTATTTTGACTATGAGGGGAGCCGGTAGTATGTCATGGTCCCCATCCTATCTATGTACGTAGAGGTGTGCGTTGGACAAGTATTTTGTAAATGAGCTTGACTCTTATTCTATGATGTTATTTTGAAATGATTTGCCATTAGTCCCTAATTCCCGTTATTTAATGTTGAATCTACTTCCGCGACCGATGAAGTGTGATGACAAGTTTGAGAGGCATGTTTGGGGTTTCTTCGGGTTCCTCATTCGCCATGTCACGTCTAGGCCCTAGGCTTGGATCGTGACAAGCTTGGTATCAGAGCACTAGGTTGTTAAATCCTCGGAGTCCAACACACCGCGTTGAGTAGAGTCCTAATCATGGTTGTGAAGCGCGCCACGACTATGAATGGGAGGCTACAAAATGTTTTAGGAAAGGTTTCCCTTTTTCATGTTCTATGTCGTGCTTAGAGTGTAATAAGGTGATTCCTCCCTAACACTTGTTCTTTGGATTGCTAGATCATCATGCCAAACATGAGGGGAAAACGGGCCCGATCACCGGAAGAGCCACCCACCAATGGTGAGCTCCGTGATGCACTCACCATGCTTGCACAAGTGGTATCTAACCAAGTGCAACAAGGAGCCCAAGCTCCTCGAGCTACCACCTCGGGGGAAAGGGTGAGAGATTTCATGAGGATGAACCCTCCAGTCTTTCATGGTTCAAAGGTGGATGAGGACCCGCAAGAGTTCATCGATGAGGTATGCAAAATCTTGACCATTATGGATGTTGGTGCTTGTGAGAAGGCGGAGTTGGCGGCCTACCAACTCAAGGGGGTTGCTCAAATTTGGTTTGATCAATGGAAGGGTGAGAAAGGTAATGGCTATGTGGTGTTGTGGGAGGAGTTTAAACTTGCTTTCCTTAATAGGTTCTTCCCTCTTGAGCTTAGGGAGGCAAAGTTGGTGGAGTTCATGAACTTGAAGCAAGGAGCTATGAGTGTGAGGGAGTATGCCCCCAAATTTGTCCAACTCTCCAAGTATGCACCTCACTTGGTGGCCGACTCTAGGTCAAGGATGAACAAATTTGTGATGGGTGTATCCGACTTGGTTAGTGAGGAGTGTCGGTCCGCTATGCTCATTGGAGATATGGATTTGTCTCGGTTGATGACTTATGCCGAGCAAATGGAGGAGGAGAAATTGAGGAAGAGAAGGGGGCACGAGGCCAAGAGGGCCCGATTGGAGAATAGGTTCCCTAAGGGTGCTAGATTTCATCAAGGCCGAGGAAACCCTCATGTCAACCGGGGATTTGCTATCAATGTTCCTAGACCTCGAGGGGGAGGTGAAGTGGGTTCTATGGATGTATGCCCTAAGTGTGGGAGGAAGCATGGTGGTCCTTGCATGAAGGGTTCGGGTGCTTGCTTTGAATGTGGAGAAGTGGGTCACAAGAGGTTTGAGTATCCCAAGATCTGCAACAAGGTCCGAAATACTAACACTACTCCTTTGGGTAGAGGTGCTTCTCAAAGTGGTGTCCCAAGGCACAATTGATTTTATGTTTTGCATGGTAGACAAGGTGTTAATGAAACTCCCGATGTGGTGACCGGTATGTTGCAAATCTTTGATCTTGATGTTTATACTTTGATTGATCCGGGTGCCACCCTTTCCTTTGTTACCCCCTTAGTTGCTAGAAAATTTCATGTCGAGTCGGAATTGTTGCATGAGTCATATGAAGTATCTACTCCCATTGGTGTCTCTATTGTTGCTAGAAAAGTGTAATGAAATTGTCCGATTTGCATATTGAATAAGTTGTTGCCTTGTGATCTTGTTGAGTTGAACATGGTGGATTTTGATGTTATTCTTGGGATGGATTGGTTGCATGCATATTATGCTTCTATTGATTGTAGGACTCGTAAAGTCAAGTTCCAATTTCCTAACGAACCCGTCCTTGAGTGGGAGAGTCGGGATGTTGTGGTGAAGGGAAATTCATTTCTTGCATTAAAGCCCATAGGTTGATTTCCAAAGGGTGCTTGTACCATATTGTGAGAGTCAATGATGTGGAGTCTAAAGTCCCTCCTATTGAGTCTATTCCGGTTGTTAATGAGTTTCTAGATGTCTTCCCAAAAGACCTTCCCGGTGTCCCTCCCGAAAGGGAGATAGGTTTTGGTATAGACCTCCTTCCCGATACTCAACCTATTTCTATTCCCCCTTACTGTATGGCCCCGGTGGAGTTGAAAGAGTTGAAAGAGCAATTAAAAGATTTGTTAGAAAAGGGGTTTATTAGACCTAGTCATTCTCCATGGGGTGCTTCGGTTTTGTTTGTGAAGAAGAAAGATGGGTCTCTTAGAATGTGTATTGATTATCGATAACTTAATAGGGTCACCGTCAAGAATAGGTATCCTCTTCCAAGGATTGACGATTTATTTGACCAATTGCATGGGGCTAGTCACTTCTCTAAGATTGATCTTCGGTCCGGGTATCATCAAGTGAAGGTGAGGGAGTGTGATACTCCCAAGACGGCCTTTTGTACTAGGTATGGGCACTATGAGTTTATGGTGATGTCTTTCGGGTTGACTAATGCTCCGGCTATCTTTATGGATTTGATGAATAGGGTCTTCAAACCCTACCTTGATTCTTTTGTGGTGGTGTTTATAGATGACATCTTGATCTATTCGGGGGGTGAGGAAGAGCACATGGGTCACTTGAGGGTTGTACTCCAAAGATTGAGGGAAGAGAAGTTGTACGCTAAATATGAAAAGTGTGAGTTTTGGTTGAAGAAAGTTGCTTTCTTAGGCCATGTGGTGTCGGGGATGGTATTAAGGTGGATCCTAAGAAGGCGATGTTATTAGGAATTGGCCTAGACCTTTGACCCCGTCGGATATAAGGAGTTTCTTGGGTTTAGCGGGTTATTATAGGAGATTTGTGGAAGGGTTTTCTTCTCTTGCTTCTCCTATGACTAAGTTGACTCAAAAGAAGGCTAAATTTGTGTGGTCCGATGATTGTGAGGAAAGCTTCCAAACTTTGAAAGAAAGGCTTGTGTCCGCTCCTATTTTGTCACTTCCCAATGGGTTAGAAGGTTTTGTTGTTTATTATGATGCTTCCCGTATTGGTTTGGGTTGTGTGTTGATGCAAAGTGGTAAGGTTATAGCCTATGCTTCTAGGCAACTTAAGGTTCATGAAAAGAATTACCCAACCCATGATCTTGAATTGGCCGCCGTGATTTTTGCTTTAAAGATTTGGCGTCACTATTTGTATGGGGTGTATGTTGATATCTTCACCGACCATAAGAGTCTCCAATATGTGTTCACGCAAAAAGATCTTAACTTGAGACAAAGGAGGTGGTTAGAGTTCCTTAAGGATTATGATATGAGTGTTCACTATCATCCGGGGAAAGCTAATGTAGTGGTGGATGCATTGAGTAGAGTGTCCATGGGTAGCTTGGCTCATGTGGAGGAAGGTAGTAAAAAGTTGGCTAAGGAGGTCCATCGGTTGGCCAAATTGGGAGTTAGGTTAGAAGGGGTGGATAGTGGAGGAGTAGTTGTTGTTGATGGTTCAAGGTCTTTCTTGGTTGATGAGGTGATAGCCAAGCAAGACCTTGATCCTTCTTTGGTGGAATTAAAGGCTTCGGTGAGTAGTGGTAAGGTGGAGGTTTTCTCCCAAGGGGGAGATGGTGCCCTTAGGTACCAAGGTAGATTATGTGTTCCTTGTGTGGATGGTGTGAGGGAAAGAATCCTTGATGAGGCTCATAATTCTTTTTATTCTATTCATCCGGGGTCAACAAAGATGTATAGAGACTTGAGGGATGTGTATTGGTGGGGGCGGTATGAAGAAGGACATTGCAAAATTTGTTTCGGGTTGCCATAGTTGTCAACAAGTCAAGGCCGAACATCAAAGGCCGGGTGGCCTAACTCAAGACATTGAGATACCTACTTGGAAGTGGGAAGAAATCAACATGGATTTTGTAGTGGGCTTGCCCAAGACTAGAAGAGGTTTTGATTCGGTTTGGGTGGTGGTTGATCGGATGACAAAGTCGGCTCATTTCCTACCGGTTAAAACTACTTACGGGGCTGAAGAGTATGCCAAGTTATACATTCATGAATTGGTAAGGTTGCATGGGATTCCCTTGTCTATCATCTCGGATTGTGGTGCCCAATTTACTTCTCACTTTTGGAAATCTTTCCAAAGGGGTCTTGGTACAAAGGTAAAGCTTAGCATGGCCTTCCACCCTCAAACGGATGGCCAAGCCGAAAGAACAATTCAAACCTTGGAATATATGCTTAGAGCTTCTGTCTTGGAGTTGAAAGGTAGTTGGGATGATCATCTTCCTTTGATTGAATTTGCATACAACAATAGTTATCATTCTAATATCGGTATGGCTCCTTTTGAGGCACTTTATGGTAGACGGTGTAGGTCACCGGTTGGGTGGTTTGAAGATGGAGAGGTGGCCTTGTTGGGTCCGGATCTGGTCATGGATGCTCTTGAGAAGGTAAGGATGATTAGGGAGAGGTTACGTTGAAAACAACCCAAAGTCGTCAAAAGTCTTATGCCGATGTGAGGAGAAGGGATCTTGAATTCAAAGTGGGTGATTGGGTTTATTTGAAAGTTTCTCCAATGAAAGGTGTGGTTCGTTTTGGTAAGAAGGGGAAATTAAGTCCTAGGTATGTCGATCCTTATGAGGTAATAAGAAGGGTTGGTAAAGTAGCCTATGAGTTGGGGTTGCCCAAGGAGATGGAATTAGTTCATCCGGTGTTCCATGTATCGATGTTGAGGAAATGTGTTGGTGATCCTAACGCTATTGTACCTCTTGAGGTTGTGGGTGTTGTAGAACATAATTTGACGTATGAAGAAGTCCCGGTTCAGATCTTAGATAGACAAGTTAAGAGGTTGAGGAACAAAGAAGTGGCCTCCGTTAAGGTGCTTTGGAGAAATCAACAAGTGGAGAGTGCTACTTGGGAGGCCAAAGTGGACATGAAAAGACGTTATCCTTATCTATTCAACTCCACTCAAGCCTAAGGTATTAAATCAAGTATGTATAAACATGCTAAAAATATGCAAAGCTGACGAAATATATAAACATGCTAAAAATACTGGTCAAGTATGTAAACTGAACTGAACTAAAGTATATAGGCCCAAGATACAATAAAAACTAGAATGCAAGAGTAAACTGGAGGCATGCTGAAAAACTGAGAATACATACACCTACGGGCTTGAAGTACCTTACTGAAGATAATACTGTTGGAGAGTCTATTAATCGACATAAACCACATGAGCTAAACATGGAGTTCGATGTATACGCTTCATCGAGATGACCCAATTTACTTGCCAGGGTATAAAGGCATGACTGTGGCGTGATCACTAAAACTGATGCTGAGACTTATAAACCTACGATGACATATAGTTCCGGGACTTGATGGTATGCTAAACCCTAGTCCAAATTGGTACTAAAAACTAATCCCAAACTGGATACTAATAGCTCACTTTAAATTGTGGTCCTGAATTCATGAGATAGAACTAAAATGATCTGAAAACAATTACTGAGAAAAGCTGTGGACAGCAAATTGAGTAAATTCTATTTAAAACTAAATGCTAACACCCTAAACTAAATTCTTGAGAAGAGCTAATTCATGTGAAAATACTACAATTACAAGCTAAGTTCTTTTCCTTAAAAATCTATATAAGAATTCATGCAAACTCATTTAAATAAGTATAGGATCGAGTAGAAATCATAAGAATCAATTTTATAAAGAATCACATAGTTGGGCAAAAACCCTAGTTTCATAAAACCATAATAATCGAAAAATCAGTTTGAAGTTTTGGGCATAAGGGCGAACGAAACCCTTACTGAATACCCACATACCTGGAGAGGAAAACTACGGGGATATCCGATTTTGGGGTTGAACTTGAAGGAGAGCTCTGCTTGTTCTGGAGAGAAAATTGTCGCCTTTTTCTATTTTTTTTTTCTAAGTTTGATGATTTAAGGATAATGAATGTTTTAGGTAGTTTCTGGCTAATTAATTAGGCTTAGATGAAGTAAAACGATGTAGCTTAGGCCTTGAAAGAGAAAGGAAAAGTCTGGAATACCCCTAAGAAATTTAAAAGAACTCTGCTTCAAATCGTGGCTCAGGGCTCACAACTTGGTTGACGAACGATTCGTGGTCCTAGCCAGGGTCACTGGGTGCTTCACAGACGCCTTCATGGTTCGTGTGAAGCTTCACGAGCCGTCTAAGGTGTCGTCTAGGTAACCCCTGCCAAGGCAGTCTTGGATGGTAGTGGACCCCTAAACGGACCTTCTATGGTGCCATGGAGGGTCCATAGTCCAATTTGAGTTTTTGGACTTGCCCATTTTCCCTTTTTACCGCTTTCTCGAAGTCTGAGGTGTTACAGGGAGGGAGAAGCAAATTATTGATATAAGAGAGCAAAAGGAAGGGAAAGGAAAATGTTAAGTCTACAGATTTATTAGTATAACTGATTATACAAATTATAAGGGATCACAAAAAATATTTAGAATTTGATTATCTGTACGTTTAAATTTATTTAAAACATTAAATATGTTTTAAATAAGGTTTATACAGATGATAAAGAGTGACATAAAACATTCAGAATATGCTTATCTAGTTATTTTATGTTTTAGGTAAATGATTATTTTATCACCAAGGCAAATATTTACAATCAAACCAAAACCTTACAAAATGTCCTAACATATCCCACTACTTTACAATCAAACCAAAATCTAATTGCACCATTCCTCTAGCTAATTGCCTATTATTACATCCTCAATAGTGTATTGCTTATACTATTTGTGACTTAGCTCATCACACGTCTTTTCTTTTCTTGAAATACCTGTTGATTTCTTCCTTGTCACACAAACTATGCAAATTCACAGCCAAAGAAAAAATGTTCAATTGACTTTGCACTTTTTTCACATATGGGACAATTAGTGACATTTGTGATTTTCCATTTAGCGAACCTATCACGTGTGTATAATCTTCCATTTACTATCCACTTGGAACATTCATAGATGTTGCACACAATTCTTCTTCAAGGTTTTTTCTGAAAGTGGCCGCTCATTGGTACGTTGATATACCTTCTAAATAGAAAATGTCTTCATGTTCATGATAACCTCATAGGTAAAGACAACTTGTTTTAGTGTCACCTTTGCTTTGAAGATTTTTCTAAATCAACCATAATACTTGAGTTGGATAAATATCCTAGATATGCCTATTTTTATATAAAAATATGCATGATCTTTTTGGGAATATAACGATGAAAGAGTTGGTTTGGTCCTTGTGGAATCAAACTTAATGGAAGATGAATTAATATGAAGATTTATTTAGGAAGATAATTAGTACAAAGTAAAAGGTCAAGATAGTACCTTGGTAGGTGAAATTTAGGTAAACCATAAATGGTTTCACATGTTTAACCTTGACATTTTTGACACATAGTGATGTCATGGATGACATCAATAGGAAGAATTCATTCCAATAAATAGGTAGCTCTTAATTCATTTTCAAAACATCCTCTCACTTGTCTTCTCACCTTCTAAGGCATTTGATGTTCTCTCTTATAATATTTTACTTGTATTCTTTGTAGAGTGAAATAAAGTATGGTGCAGTTGTTCTTTGGTAGACGTAGGATCATTTTGATCCGAACCACGTTAAATATTGTTGTTCTTCCTTGTTCTTTAATTTTACATTTTCGCTAACAATTGATATCAGAGCCAATGTTCTGTTTAAGTATGCTCTGTGATTGCAGCACAATCTGAACTTCCACATCAAAAAAGAATTACTTTGGTTTTCTGTAGTTCCAAATCCATTGTAGTAGAAAAGAAAGAACAAGTAACGATGAGTTCCATGAAGTTTGAAATTGATAGATTTAGTGGGCATAAAAACTTCAATATCTGGAAGATCCAGATGATGGCATTACTACGGAGGGAAGGTTCAATCCATGCTATTGACGGAAAGTACCCCGATAAGATATCAGATTCCGACAAGGAGAAGATTGAAGGAGATGCATTGAGTGTAATTTAACTGTCCCTTGCACCTAACGTACTTTGTGAAGTGATACAAGTATCGAGGAGACGGCCAAAGAGTTATGGAAAAGGCTGGAAGTGCTTTACCAGGACTGGTCAGTGACAACAATGATGTTGTTACAACGACATCTTCACACATTTATGATAGATTCAAGTACTTTGTTGTAAGACCATCTAGATGCGTTCAATAAACTTGTGATGGACTTACAGACTGCTGGAATTAAAAAGGATGAGGAGACACTTACATGTGCTTTGCTATTTTCATTGACTTCAAAATATCGTGATATTGAGAATTCAATGATGTATAGCAAAGCACCTATCACTCTTGAGCAAGTGCGGCAAACACTTAACTCTTGTGATGTGCGGATGTATTTTGAAGGAGACAAAGGTGTCGAAGCTAGTGGGCTCTTTGTAAGAGGTCATACTAGCCAACATGGAAGAAGCAAATCGAAGTACAAATCAAAGTCTCATCTGAACAAGAAGAATGCGGAATGTTGGGGCAGTCACAAAAAGGGGCACTTTGAACGAGATTGCCCTATGTCAAAGTCCAAAGACAAGGCGAGTGCATCCATTGTTGAGCAAGTACATGATTCTCATGATGATTATGTACTAACAACATCATGCAATAGTGGAGTCTATAACAACAAATGGTTCTTAGACTCTGGTTGTACTCTACATATGACATTCCAAAGAGATTGGTTCAGCAGCTATGAAACAAGTAGAGGAACCGTATTAATGGGCAATAATGCAATTTGTAAAATAGTTGGCATTGGTTCAATACGTGTTCGCTGCTATGATGGAATCGTGAGGACTATTATAGAAGTCCTTCATGTTCCTGATCTGAAGAAAAAATTTGATCTCCTTGGGTACTTTGGATAAACAAGGCTATAAGTACATGAGTGAAGGAGGAACTATGAAAGTGACTAAAGGGTCTTTAGTCATGTTGAAGGCCAAGCTTGAGGATGGCCTCTGCACACTTGTAGGAGGCACCATTATTGGCTCTGTAAATGCATCTATAGTGCAGTTATCTAATGATGACAAGGCAAAATTATGGCATATGAGACTAAGTCATATGAGCGCACGAGGACTAGAGATGTTGAGCAACTGCAACCTTTTGAATGGTGAGAAGATCAACAAATTTGAATTTTATGAGCACTGCATCTTAGGTAAGGTAAGCAGAGAAAGGTTAGCTTCAGCATTGGCAAGCACAAGACGGGATGGGTGCTAGACTACATCCATTCAGATTTATGAGGTCCCTCTAAGCTTCCATTGAAGGGAGGAAAGAGGTATCTTCTCACATTCATTGATGATTTTTCACGAAAGGTTTGGGTGCGTTTCTTGAAGGCAAAAAGTGATGCTTTTGAAGCATTTAAAGAGTGGAAGATTTTGGTTGAAAATCAAATGGAAAGAAAAATCAAGTATCTTCGCATAGACAATGGCTTGGAGTTTTGTAGTGAAGAGTTCAATGATTTCTGCAAGGTTCATGGGTGCGCAAAACATAAGATGGTCAGGCACACACCACAGAAGAATGGAGTTGCCGAGAGAATGAACAAAACTCTTCTTGAGAAGGCTCAATGTATGCTCTTACAAGACAAGATGTCCAAAGTATTTTGGGCCGAAGCAGTTCATACTGCTTCTCATATTGTCAATCGATCTCCAACATCAGCGATTTACTTTAAGACTCCAGAATGAGGAATGGTCAGGTGAACCCTCTAACTATTCATACTTGCAAAGTATTTGGGTGTCTAACTTATTATAATGTTAATGAAGGTAAGCTTGAACCAAGGGCTATGAAGGCCATATTCGTAGGGTATGTATATGGAGTAAAAGGGTACAAACTTTGGTAGTTGTCCTTACTTAAATTTGTAGTTAGTAGAGATGTTACCTTTGATGAATCCTCTATACTTGATCCTCGTAAAGTTTCTGTGGAGTTATCAAGAAATGAGAACAACGAGCAGGTGGAGCTACCGGTGGAGCTTACCAAGGAAAAGGATCAAGAGACTCAAGTTGATGAGTCAAAAGATGCAGATCTTAAAGAACTTGCTGTCAAAGAACTATACACAATTGTGAAGGGAAGGGATAAAAGGCAAATACGGAAACTGGAACATCTTATAGAGTAAGAAAATTTGATTGCATATGCGTTCGTAGCTGCAGAAGAAGAGATTAAGGATCTCGAGCCCTCCTCATATATTGAAGCAACTTCTTGTAAAGATGCTGCACAATGGCAGTTAGCCATGATGGAAGCGATGGAGTCTCTTCACAAAATGAGACATGAGTCTTAGTTAAAAGGCCAAAGGGGAAGAGGACAATTGGATGAAAAAAGGGAATTCTAGAAGTGGAAGATGCTAGGTTCAAGGCGAGATTGGTTGCAAAGGGTTTCAGCCAGAAGGAGGGAATTGACTACAATGAGATCTTCTCTCCAGTCATGAAACATAGTTCAATTCGCATGCTACTATCATTGGTTGCACAATTTGATTTAGAGCTTCAACAGCTTGATGTCAAAACTGCTTTCTTACATGGTGATCTAGAAGAGACAATCTATATGGATCAGCCTGAAGGTTTCCTAGCTAAAGGAAAAGAAGATCATGTATGCCAACTGAAGAAGTCTTTGTATGGTTTGAAGCAATCCCCTAAACAGTGGTACAAAAAGTTTGATGCATTTATGACTACACATGGATTTTCGAGGAGTGCATTTGATAACTGTGTGTATCACAACAAGATGTATGGTAACTCTATGATTTATCTATTGTTGTATGTTGATGATATGCTAATTGTTGCTAACAACATCACATAGATAAATATTTTGAAGAAGCTGTTGAACAAGGAATTTGACATGAAGGATTTGGGAGCTGCAAAGAAAATCCTTGGAATGGAGATTTCAAGAGAAGACAGCATTGTACATCTTTCTCAGAAGAAGTACATCGAAAAGGTTTTGGAGAGATTTAATATGCACATAAGCAAGCCTGTAAGTACACCGTTAGCTTCTCATTTCAAGCTTTCAGAGTTACAAATGCCCCAGTCTATGGATGAGGTGAAGCATATGTCAAAGGTTCCTTATGCAAGCACAGTTGGCAACATTATGTATGCTATGGTGTGCACACGTCCAGATATTGCTTAATCTGTAAGTGTGGTAAGAAGGTATATGGAAAATCTAGGAAAAAGGCATTGGGAAGCTGTTAAGTGGATATTGAGATATCTCAAAGGAGCTCCTGATGCTGGCCTAACCTTTTGGAAAAGTGAAGGTATTTCAGTTCTCGGTTATGTAGATTCTAACTATGCAGGGGATCTTGATAGAAGGAGGTCCACAACTGGATACATCTTTACTTTCGTTGGTAGTGCCGTTAGTTGGAAATTGAATTTACAGACGATTGTCACTTTGTCTATAACAGAGGCAGAATATATGGCAGCAACGGAGGCAGTGAAAGAAGCTATCTGGTTGAAAGGTTTGGTGGCAGAATTGAGTTTGGTTCAGCTGGAATCAATTCTAAGATGTGATAGTCAAAGTGCTATTCATTTGATTAAAAATCAAAGATTTCATGAGCGCACCAAACACATTGATGTCAGATTTCATTTTATTTGAGATGTCGTTGAAGAGGGAGCCATCAAGGTTGAGAAGGTTATTATAGACGATAAAGCTGCAAACATGTTGACCAAGATAGTCCCACTTTCCAAGTTTGCACACTGCAAGGACTTGGCGGGAGTATTCATCACTGGATGCAAATCTGAGAGAACAACTGCTAGGTGGAGGTAGTATGTTCAACAAAGGTTTGATTCTTCTTGTTTCTTACAATGGGATTGCCCAGTAAGCTTAGAAGTTTTGGCCTAGGTTGTTTATACACATGCTCGGAACGCAAACCAAGGTGGAGATTGAAAGAGTTGGTTTGGTCCTTGTGGAATCAAACTTAATGAAAGATGAATTAATATGAAGATTTGGTAGGAAGATAATTAGTACAAAATAAAAGGTCAAGCTAGTACCTTGGTAGGTGAAATTTAGGTAAACCATAAAATTATTACACATGTTTAACCTTGACAATTTTAAAACATAGTGATGTCATGGATGACATCTATTGGAATGTATGCGCCCGCCAGTGATCTCGGGACCAGGTCCCTTGACATAATAAAAGTGCAGAAGTAAAAATGCGGAAAATAAATAGCACAAAGTAAATCAGGCACAAGAGTTTTACGTGGAAACCTCCTTGCTCAATGGAGTAAAACCACGACCTGTCACACAGGACTTTTTAAACTGTTTTCACTAATCTTCTCAAAGAAAAAGTAAAAACTAGTTTATAACCATACATAGAGATTAACCTCCTAATCTCTAAACTAAGTAATACAACGATTACTTAATCGAGCCTAAGCAATGCCTGTATTGCCCACTACACTAATCCTCAACAATTAATGTAGACTTTTACAGTAAGACACAAAGTTAACCCTAACTATGTTCTTACAAAGACTTTCACAAATTTTGAAATGTTTCTAACACAAGTGAAACGAATTTTACAAGTTAAGCTCAAATACAAACAATCAAGAACAACAGCAGATACAGAAAGCTCTCATTCAGTTGATCAGGTCCTTGTTGTAGGTGTTCTTGTGCTTGAGTTCTTCCTTGAAGATGGCCTTCTTTTCAAGCTTATGAATTTTCAGAGAAAATCTATGTTTTTGTTTGCCAAATCTTGAGTTTTTGTTTTGTTGGAAGATACTATATTAAAATGAACACAAACTCCTTGGGACCGCCCATTGGATGAGAGCATGCCTCTCTGGAAGGATATGCACCTACCACATCAGAAGTGACAGCTTTTCTGACAGTTGTCTTGTCGTCTTTTCACATACACAGTCTTGCAGGGACCAGGTCCCTTGCAAACTTTTCTTGGTGAGTTCTTGAGAAAACTTGCTGGCTCTCTCTCCTTTTGAATGAATGACTTAATTTGTTGTTTGTCATGTTGACTAAGTCAACCATAAAGAGTTATTGACCGTTGGACAAACAATTTTGTCCATTCTGATTTGTGTAGTACGCTGATGCCTCACCAACCTCTGACATGACAACAACTTTACAACTGTACCCCATTATAGATCTGGACGAGAGAACTTATCCAGGGACCAGGTCCCTGCATTTGTGAGGATCATCAAAACACCTAGAATATAACATTTTCCCCCTTTTTGATGATTACACACAATTATTCCTCACACTGAGTTTATTCATTCATTTCATTGTCATCAGTCCCAATAACAAGGATCTGGTTCCTTGTTAGATCTCTTAGTTTGTTAAATCATCAAAACTTAATATTTGCTTCAAAATAACATTTGTTAAATCATCAAAACTTAACATTAGCTTCAAAATAACATTTCCCCTTTTTTGATGATAACAGACTTATTCACCAGTTCCCCCTATCAACAAGAACTCTTCAGGTAACTGGTGTTTCATCATCCTCAAAGTTTGTCAAATCATCAAAACATCGAAATAGCATTTTCCCCCTTTTTGATGATGACAAACAACTTCTTTCCCCTATTGGCATGACCATGTCCTCTTCAAGTAGGTAGCATTGATTCCCCCTATTAGCATGACCACGTTCTCTTCAAGTAGCTAGAATTTATTCCCCCTAACATCATTGATCTCATACCTTAACAATTTCCCCCCTTTTTGACATCATAAAAAAGGGTTAAAGCAGTAAACCAAGTTGACAAAAATGCAGTTCAAGCAAATTCATGGCCACTTGGGCAACACTGAGCATGAGTAAAAAATGCATAAGGTAATGAGACAAGTCAGTAGAAACAAGACATTTTTCATCCATAGATAAAAGATCAGCCATCAAAGAATTGCAAATATGGTTACGAATGAAAACCAGAACAATGCCCAAAAAGAGGAATGAGGACTGACATAGAAAGTTAGGAAGAGAAGGGATGACTTAGAGGCAAGGGATTAAAATAATAGAATTAGTACAGTATATCCCTTAGCATGGTATTTTCAAAAGCCTTTTTTGAAGTTCAACATGCTTTGCTGCCCAGGCTTCATGTTGAACCTTCAGGGCTGCCATTTTTTTTTCAACTTGGTCCCTCTGATTGTGCTGTATCAGAAGCGGATCCTTTAGGCAAACCATTTCAGTATCCTTGTTAGCAATAGCAACTATCATAGCTTTTAACACAAGCCTAAGTTTCTTATGACAAAAAGATTAGAAGAAATCAAACTTACTCAAGGCCTCCGAGATAAATAGATCAATAATTGAGGAACCAAATTTTTTTTTCATTTTTTTCAGACACACTCCTATATATAATACTTTGAGTTCTCAGAATATCAACCTTTTCCTTTTTGAACATCATCTTTTCCACTTCTTCATTTTGCTTGGTGGACCTGGTCCCTCTTCACACTTAAAAACATCTTCATCATAAAATTCTCCAGTAAGAACAAATGGTTTAACCATTTCAAGTTTTTTTGAGAGAGGAGAAAAGAGGGTTTTAAAAATTTCTAATTTTGGAAGGGGATGTGAAAAGAAATATGGAGTATAAAGGAAGTGAAAGGGTGTATTATGTGAAAGAATATGTCATTTTGGTATTCAAAAGATGGGACAACAATCAGATACCTGAATGACAGACATGTGGCAATTGTAATGGTTCACATGCATAATTCAAACTAGAATGTTAAGAATGCTAACCTTTGAGAACGGATCGGGTCCGTCTCTGTAGTTTGAATGTGATTGCCGAGATCTGTCCTGACATCCCCTTTCCTTCAGCCTTTTCCATGTGTGTATACCTACAAAAGGTATGAGACTGAATTTGCTAAAACATACATAACTGAAAAGCAAGGATACCTGCTCCCTTCGCATAGTCATGAGAGAGTTGATTGCTTCAGGCGGGATCCATTTAAGAAGGTTTTAGCATTCCCAAATCAGTATAATTATCTCATCTAGGTCTTCAAGAGCTTCAAGATGCTATTTAATCCACAAGAGTTGAGCACATCAAGTTACACTTGCTATATTCTTTACCTCAGTTGTTGAAAAGAGATCAACCTATAACATAAGCCGCTCTTGAGGCACTCTTTCCATCAACTTGATGCCCATCATAAATAGTATCACATGTTCCTCTAAATAAAAAAGTCTCCTAATGGACATAATAGAACCAGGTCCCTTTTTTCTTCAAGTGTCTCCGGTTTCTCTTACCAGCCCTCAAATGTGATTCATTTGTATAAGAATGGAGTCTCTGAACCAGGTTTATCAGCATCCAGCTTCAAGTTAGTGCCCATGAGAGTATGAATTGTCTAGGCACCTATAACATGAAACTTTTTCAGTAGCTTTTCTGAACTGGTACCAGGTCCCTATCTTTGATCAAACATCATTTGCCCTGAATGTTGTGCTATCTTTTTCCCTATAGCTAAGTCACTGTGAGTACATACATGTTCTTGACAAGCTGTTCCTTGCTTAGTCCTTGGGTGAAGATGTTAGCCACTTGATCTTCCATTTTGCAAAACTTCATGATGACATTACCCCTTTTTAACATTGTCTTGACTTCAAGCAGCTTATTGATGTACTTTTCTGGACAACCAAGGGTACTTTTAGAGGATTGTTGAATCGGTAGCTCTAAGAAGAAATCTTCCATCGTACTCATTTAGAACTCACTACCCATGAATACGACAAACTCTCTTTTGAAGCCATTGTTGAAGAGAAATTTGGACAGGCGTTCATACCAAGCTCTGGGAGCTTGTTTCAACCTATACAGAGCCTTGTCCAACTTCAGCACATGATTTGGCAGTTCTGCATCTTCAAAGCCTGGGGGATGTTTGACATACACTTCTTCCTTTAGATTCCCATTCAAGAAGGCACTCTTGATATCATTTGAAAGAGCTAAAATTCCATATAAGCATCAAATGCTATCAAGATTCTAATGGCTTCCATTATGGCTACAAGAGCAAAGGTCTCATCATAGTCCATCCCTACCTCTTGGTTGTACCCTTGCACTACAAGCCTTGACTTGTTTCTAGTAATGGTTCCATGCTCGTCAAACTTGTTTCTGAAGACCCATCTTGTTCCAATAACAGTTCTATTAGGAGGTATGGGGACCATGTGCCAAACTTTGCTCCTCTTAAACTGATGGAGTTCCTCCTGCATAGATGTTACCCAATCAGCATCCTGTAAAGCTTCCTTGATGTTCTTTGGTTTAATAGATGACATAAAGGCTGAATAGGCAACTAGATTTCTTGTCCTGGATCTAGTTTAAATTCCTGAGACAAGTGGAGAGATAAGATTGTCCAATAGATGTGAGGATTTCCATCCTGACTTTCTGACTAACTCCACTTCAATTTCAGTATCAGATTCAGCATCAATATCTTCATGATTTTGGAGTGGAAACTCCTAAGTAGTATCGGAGGGACCAGGTACTCTTGTGAGATCTGCAACAATTTCCTTTGTGACCTGTTTGTTTCCAGGGTTTAAGTTGTCCTTTTCTTCCCTTTCCTTGATCAACTCCTCAATCTCAATGTCTCCATTGTGATAATCACTTTTCTTAGATTCATCAAAGGTCACATAAATGCTCTCTTTAACACAGAGAGTTCATTTGTTAAACACTCTGTAATCTTTGCTAGTGGAGGAGTATCCCACAAACACACCTTTATCACTCATGACATCAAACTTACCTAGATTATCCTTTCCATTATTTAGCACAAAGCATTTACACCCAAATGGCTTAAGGTGGGCAATTGAAGGCTTTCTGTTATTCAATAATTCATAAGGTGTCTTCTTTATCATAGACCTGATAAGGCACCTATTATTAACATAGCATGATGTGTTGACTGTTTCTGCCCAGAAGTTCATAGCCAGCCCTGAGTCAATCAACACAGTCCTTGTAATATCAACCAGAGTTTTATTCTTTCTCTCAACCACTCCGTTTTGTTGAGGAGTTCTTGGTGCAGAACAATTATGATTGATTCTATTTTCAGCACAAAAACATTCAATTTGAGAGTTTTCAAACTCTATCCCATGGTCAGATCTAATACTAACAATCTTGTAGTTGACCTTCAGTTGAATTGCTTTAGAAAAAGTAATCAGAATTCCAACAGTTTCATCCTTTTTCTGCAGAAACATATTCCAGGTTTACCTGGAAGAAATCATCAACAGTTACAAGAATATATTTATTACCTCATCTTCTTTGAATTCTGACAGGTTCACACATATCAATGTGGAGAAGTTCCAAAGGTCTGGTAGTGCTTACACCCTTCTTTGCCTTGAAAGAAGACCTTGTTTGTTTGCCTTTTGCACAGACTTCACATATGTTGTCATTGGAGAATTTTAGCTTTGGTAGTCCGCGGACCAGGTCCCCTGCAACAAGCTTGTTAACTAAAGAGGTACTTACATGACCCTGTCGTCTATGCCAAAGATTTGCATCATCAGTTTGAGCACTCAGACAGGACATGCTGTCTCCTTCTATAGAATCAAGATCAACAACATACATATTCTTGACTCTTTTTGTAGACATCACAGTTTTCTTAGTTGCACAATTTGTAACCACACACCCTTTAGACATGAACTTGACTTTATTTCCCTTGTCGCAAATTTGAGACACACTTAAGAGATTAAACATAAGACCATCCACATAGTGTACAATGTCTATGGAATGATCATTAGTTCTTCCTATCTTGCCAATACCAAGAATAAATCCTTTCTTTCCACCGCCAAATGACACACCACCACCTTGGTGTGCTTCCAAAGAGAGGAAGTTTAGAGTATTTCCAGTCATATGCCTTGAGCATCCACTATCCCTATTCCAGCATTGACTGCTCCCTCTATTTTGCACAAGAATCACTTATTAGACTCAGGAACCCAGTTTAAACGGAGTTCCCAAAAACTGTCAAAAGGTTTAATGAGAAACCTTCCTGTCCATGGAGGTAAATTGTTCTTGTTAAAATGGTAACCAGGACCAGGTACCCTTTCCTTTTTCTCAACAACTTTTCTTGATTTAAGAAACCTTTCCTGACTTTCTTTTACTCTCATCAGCTTCTCACACTTCTCTTTCAGATGACCATTTTTGCCACAGTAGGTACACAGTAAATTATCTGAAACTGACACATATTTACTATGTGTGTTGTAAGGAGGCTCTATTTGTCTACAATTTATCCCTTTCCTGCTGTTGAACTGTTGGTTTGCTAAGTTAGTGAGGATCTTAGATGAGTCAGTCCACTTGAGAGAGTGGTTCAGTTCCTTCTTGATCTTACTTAAGTCTTTCATTAGTTGAGAGTTTCTTTCTAGAGAGGCAGCTAACTTAGACTCAGAAGCCTTAAGTTTCTCTTCTAGTTCAATCTCAAAGTTACTGAGTTGTCGTTTCCCACCTTTAAAGGTACCAGGTTCCTCATTGGGTTCCAGACTCTCAGTCTCAAGGATACTTAACCTGACAGTCAGTTCAGATATTTGAGAGTTGAGAGCTATGTTTTCTTTCTCACATAGACTCAACATTTCATTAGTCGTCAGATTTTCAGTGGTTAGTTCATCAACAAAGTCAATCAATACAACATCAAGTTTTCTCAATCTATTGATAGGAAAAGTATCTAGGTCAGTTTTGAGGTCAAGAAGAGTTACCTTATTTAGATTCCCTTCATCATCAGATTTTTCCATTAGAGAGAACATGGAGTTGTAAATGGTATCATCATCCTCCACAACCATCATTAAGACATCCTCCGGACTATTTATGTTTTCCTCAGGCTCACTTAATGTGTTACCCCACACTGCTAGAGCTTTCTTCACCAGTTGATCAGCATGAGCTTTACTCTTGGCATAGTCTGGGACCTGGTCCCTTCGACGAGGTCTAAACTTTTGAGTTTCCTGCTTCTGCCTGGGGCAATCCCTCATAAAGTGACCATGTTCGCCACATTTGTGACAAAGATCATTTGCATTGGCAGTTCTAATGGTCGAAGTTTTCTTTTGAAAACCTCCATGTTTCTTGATGATCTTCTGAAACCTTCTTGTGATGTAGGCCATTTCATCATCCTCCTCAGTTACATTATTTTGCAAAGTTTTCAAAGTGATGGATTTCTCCTTCTTTCCTTCCTTCACAGTCGTGCCCTGTTTCTTGTTCAGCTCATAGGTCTAAAGATTTCCGATTAGTTCGTCTATGGGCAAAGTTATTAGATCTTTGGCCTCTGTTATAGCATCAACCTTGCTTTCCCAAGACTTTGGAAGAACCTTGATAATCTTTCGAACTTGTTTGCTTATAGGGATAGGCTCACCTAAGCACCTAAGTTCGTTGATTATGGAAGTGAATCTTGAGTTCATCTCAAAGATAGTTTGACCTTCCTTCATGTAGAAGTTCTCGTACTGAGTCGTAAGCATATCGACCTTAGACTCTTTTACTCGTTGTGTTCCTTCATGGGATGTTTGAAGATGGTCCCATATCTCCATGGCAGTCTTACAAGCTGAGATTTTGTTGATTCGTTTGCTCCAATTCCACACACCAGAATCTTCTTTGCTTTGTAGTTCTTTTTTTATCTTCTTCCTATCTGCTTCATTGTACTATTTTCTGGTTTTGACAGCTGTAGTGATGAGCTCACCATCCTTCACTTCCTTTGTAAGAATATATGGTCCATCAAGAATGATGTCCCACAACTCAGTGTCCTCAGCGTTGATGTAGTCATGCATTCGATGCTTCCACCAGCCATAGTATTGACCATTAAAACATGGTGGCCTAGTAGATGACCGACCTTCCTCCATTTGGGTGGAGCAGTCATTCCTTCTGGATCTTTTCTTTTCTTGGTGTTAACCAAATTGAAAAGTGAAGCTCTGATATCACTTGTTGGAATATATGCGCCCAGCAATGATCTCGAGACCAGGTCCCTCGACAAAATAATAATGTAGAAGTAAAACTGCGGAAAATAAATAGCACAAAGTAAATCAGACACACGAGTTTTACGTGGAAACCTCCTTGCTCAAGGAAATAAAACCACGACCTGTCCCACATGACTTTTCAAACTGTTTTTCACTAATCTTCTCAAAGAAAAAGTAAAAACCAGTTAACAACCACACATAGAGATTAACCTCCTAATCTCTAAACTAAGTAATACAACGATTACTTAACCGAGCCTAAGCAATACCTACATTGCCCACTACACTAATCCTCAACAATTAATGTAGATTTTTACAATAAAACACAAAGTTACCCCTAACTATGTTCTTACAAACAAGTTTTGAAACGTTTCTAACACAAGTGAAACGAATCCTACAAGTTATGCTCAAATACGAACAATCAAGAACAACATTAGATACGGAAAGCTCTCCTTCAGTTGATTAGGTCCTTGTTGTAGGTGTTCTTGTGCTTGAGTTCTTCCTTGAAGATGACCTTCTTTTCAAGCTTATGAATTTTCAGAGAAAATCCAAGTTTTTGTTTGCCAAATCTTGAGTTTGTGTTTTGTTGGAAGATACTATATTAAAATGAACACAAACTCCTTGGAACCGCCCATTGGATGAGAGCCTGCTTCTCTAGAAGGACGTGCACCTACCACATCAGAAGTGACAGCTTTTCTGATAGTTGTCTTGTCGTCCTTTCACATACACAGTCTTGCAGGGACCAGGTCTCTTGCAAACTTAGCTTTTCTTGGTGAGTTCTTGAGAAGACTTGCTGGCTCTCTCTCATTTTGAATGAATGACTTAATTTGTTGTTTGTCCGGTTGACTAAGTCAACCATAAAGAATTATTGATCGCTGGACAAACAATTTCGTCCATTCTGATGGGTGTAGTATTGTCGCGCTCCCTTTTACTGCAAAAACGGGTTTTGGTGCACGACCTAACAACTCTTTTGGATTTTGAAAAATGAAGAGTCGTCACCTAACAAATTAAGGGGCGTTAGGGCATCTATCTAACCTAAACTAGTCTAACTAAGGTCAACGAACTAGAGATCAGGGTAAGGGTTCAAGTTACCTCGTGGGGAAGGTGTTAAGCATTCCTCGAGGTCCACAAATGTGGGTCCCGACCGTATCTCATGCAATTTATGTGGGGGTTATAGGTAGCATTTAAGGTCTCTTCGTTTATTGGTTATTTATTAAACATGATTGCTAGGTGATAACTAATATTAAACAATTAAGATCAATTTGTTTATTTATTTAATTAATTAAGCATGCAAAAACTAGGTGATAACATAATACTAAATAACTAACAAAAATAAAATTTAAAAGAAATAGCGAGAAGATAGAAAGCATACAAATATATAAGTAAATATAATTTTTTTTATTTAATTAAACTATCCCAAATAAATATAATTATAAACAAATAAAGGGACAAAAGGAAAGGGAGACTCAAAAGGACTTTACGGATCAGCACTCGACTTTCTTTATTTCAATTGGCTTCTCGTAGGGACAGACAAAACCAAGGTTTTTCATTAAGACTGAGTCGATGCCATCATCTCTGTATGGCCTAAACTACTCCTACCCTACCACCGCATGCTTTTCGTCTCTACAAGGTGCCTATCGTCCTCGCTTAAGGTCCAAGAGGCATTGGACTGCTATTAGGGTGGATTTAGACAAAGATAAAATATATGATTCCTAATAGGCCCACCTAGACACCAAGTCAAACAAATAAAACATTTCATTTAGCATATAAAGTCTCAAGTTGGCCTCTAAGTTTTAACTAACATACTTGCAAACACATATAATTGTGAAAGAATTTCAAGCTAAGTGTGTGAACATACAAAACAGATATTATAACAATACTGGTTAATATTAGAGGGCGGAAAAATACGACACTGAAAACAATTAACTGAGCACATTTTAGTTTAAAAGGGGCGTCATCAAACAAGCATAATTCAGGCATAACTTAGGACCAATTTAAATGACATGCAAAAAAAGCAACTGTTAGTTTTATTTTATTTTTTTTCTTTTTATTTTTCAAGTGTCAAAAAAGTGATCACATGTAGAAAAGGTTATTTTTATTTAATTAATTTTAAGTGGCCAAACAATTATTAATAATGTAGAAACTAGCTATTTCGGACATATGTAATCGGCAGATTGGTTTTAAGCAGTTCAAGTACGCTGGAAAGTTAGTTGATTGATTTTAATTAACAGGCCGAAATAACAGTAGCAGTGCATAAATTATTTAACATGGAGCAGGAATATATAGAAAATTACTTCAGTTATTTAATATGCTAAAAAAAACTATTAGAAGCTTATAGATGTGATATCTAGGTGGTTAAACATGCTAACAAAATTACCAGCTGATTAACATGCTACACTTTTATTAGCAACTTAAAGTTAATTAGAACTTGATTAATTAACATGATTAAGTTATTAAAACATGCCGAAATTAATTAAACTCATTAATTAGCATTGATTTTATTAGTCAAATCCTCTGGGCATGATTTCTAATGACAAACTTAACTTATGAACACTTAAGGGTATTTTATTGACATGCAGAGAGATATTTATTAAACTTATTTTAAGTGGCAGAATAATTATATCACAAAATTGATTAACAGTAGCAGAAAAACATGCACAACAAAATGTGATTCAGTTGTTTAACATGCTGGAAATTAATTAGTTTGATTTTAAGTAGCCAGAAAAATACATTGCAGAAAATTGTTTAACAAGGTGCGTGAAAATTGTGCATGACAATTCAAAAAATCTTCTTCTTCTTCTTCTTCTTCTTCTTCTTCTTCTTCTTCTTCTTCTTCTTCTTTTGTTTCAATTTTATCATGCTGAAAGTTATCTTATTATTATTATTATTATTATTATTATTATTATTATTATTATTATTATTAATATTATTATTATTATTATTATTTTATTTAGTCCTATAAGCATAGTTTCTACGTGAAAAGCTAGAATTAATTTCTAATCTTAAGCATACATTATAACTATTTAACATATATGCATACCTACTACACTTAAAGAATATATTTAAAATTATTTAGATCCTATAGACATGGTATCTAAGATGACAAAATAATATTTCAATATAAGACATATTATGACAATATTCAAAATTTATTCATTTATTATATAAAAGGTGCTTAGTCGAAACATGGAGCGAATATATATCATTTGTTAGTAATTAAGGTGGTGGTTAATGCCAACCAATAACATATTATAATAAACAATTAAAACATGATCAATTTTTAAACTATAATTAACAGATTAAATAGATGATTAACGACAATGACATATATTTTATTTTAATTAGATCTAAGATAGATTTGTTAAAAATTTGAACTATCAAACAAATCACAATCCTATAAGCATGGTTTCTAACACAAATAAGTTACGATAAAAAATAAATAAACAAGTAGCATATAATTCCCCTTCCCCCTTAGGCGATTCCCCAAGTTATTTCATATAATATTAGAGGGTTAGAGTTAATACAACTATTACAATACCAAACTAAAACTGGAGCAATAAATATAATAATAGACTAAATTTCGTCCGAAAACCCATCTCAAGTGACTCTTTAGCACTTGAACCCAATATTCAAAATCCCTGCTAAACATCAGAAAGCAATATAGCACAAATATAATTAATAAAAGGGACACTTAACATTATTCATTTTAATAGAGACGGGCAAAGTACATACTCATTAACTCAAGCATCGAATTACTCAAATAAATAGCACACTGAATATGACATCACGCACATACATCACATATAAAAAGGGAGAAGAGAACTAACCCGAATGCTTCCTTTTATTCATTCAAACACATAACAACAATTGAAACGATGCAAAATGGAAATTAAACTAATAGAGAAACAACTAACCGGTTAAACAGAATATATGTTAACAGCAATGAAGACAAACTTGATCCACTATCCGACCAGAACACAACAAAAATCAAGTATAGAGGAACCTTAAAGTTTACTGGAATCTTTCTTGTAAGTAGAGAGTACTATTTTTAAAAGTATTCAAGAGTAAGCAAAGTCAAGATGTGTAGGTGAGAGTAGTTTTTTTTTCCTATCATTAGAATGTCCGGGTCGTTTTATAATGAGGAGGTCTGATTTATATAGGGAGTAGGGGGACACATATTAAGGGGAAGGAAATAAATTAAGGATCAATTAAAACATTTTCCTTGTTAAGAAGGAAGACAAAACTTATTATTTTATTTTTTTACCAAATATACGAGCAAGTAAGAATCTATTAAGGTAAACAAATCAATTAACAAAAGTCAATCAAGCATTCAACCAAGCCTTTTTACCTAATAAATCTAAGTAAGAATTTGCCTATTTTAACTAAGGCAATTACGGTCAATTTAAGAAAATAATATGCAACAATCAAGCAAGACAAATAATAATTGTTTAAAGGAAAAAGAATAATTACCTTTTTCGGTTAAATATCAACAACCCTGTATAAATGAGCTTACCATATAGCCGGAGTAATTAGAGGTCTGTTTTAAAGCTTCAATAAGGGAAGAACACTACAGTCAAATGTTAACATCCATATATTAATAAGTTAATACTAAAAATCAGTTACTATTATACTATTAAATCGAGCTTTTAGCAAGACAATCTACAAATCTTCATAAATGGAATAATGAAATCATGAGCAGTTTAGCATTAGAAACCACCAATATCAATCGATTTGCCAAATGATCCAACTACCAACAAAATCATAGGAGATCAAATCTTTATCGATTTTATCCTGTACGAGAAACTCCTATCAGTGTTAGCATTTATTCCCAACGATCATAAGTATAGCATATCCCGGCGTATAACACAATATTGAAGTTCTAGGCAGAATGATAAACCAATCTAAAATCACATAACAACTAAAATGTACGATTATTCAAAAGATCAGAAAACTCTGAAACTCACAATGAATCATAGAACAAAATGAAATCTATCTAGAATACACATGTATGAGCGTCATGGTTTCTCCATGTATAAATTGAACATATATAATAGAAAATTCTAAAAGAGGAAACTAACCCGGACGGATTTGTTAAGATCCGTCTTCAACAAGCCAAGATTTTAAGATTTTGGTCCGAGCAAATGTTGTCCAAGGTGTTCCATCTCTCTAGAGCATGCTGGTTCGAGCAACGTCATTGCTGTCGCCTGCCTCACAGGAGCTTCTCCTCGCGATAGCTTCGCTAGTCGCTGGTCGGAGCTGTTTGCTGCTGGAGTTTGCTAGACCTGTTTGGTGCTGAATGTTGCTGTTTCTCGTCACTGGTGACTGCTGGTCGCTTGGGATCTCGCCGACTGCTTGATGGAGCTGTTGTGTTCTTTATCGTCCTGCAGGTGGTTCACCTGGTTGCTGTCTGGAGCTGCTGGAATTCACTGGTTGTAGCTGCTACTGGCGCTGGTCGGAGCTGCTGCCTGCTCGTCTTCGTCAGCAAGAGAGGAGAAGAGAGGAACAAAGAGGAGAAGGTGAAGGGGTTTCATCGGTGCTCACCGCCTCGTGGTGGTCTCGCCGGGAAAAGAGAAGGGAGGGAGAATGACATCGCCTCCTCTGATGGCTTTCGTCGAAAAATGGCAAAGAGAGAGAGGGGGCGGTGGATCTGATCTTCAAGGGAAAAGAGGAATAGAATTGAGGAATAGTCTAGGTTTTGGTCTTCAGATTTGAATAGGGAAGAGCTAAGGAATTGATCTCATCCTTTGACTAATTTTGGATGAAGGGTGGAGATTTAAAATTAGAGATGGACGGGTAGGATCTAAAGATGAGGCTCTCAAATGGGTTCAAAATAGCTATAATTGAAACAGCCATTGAATTAAAGAGGCTAGAATCGAAATAATAGGTGGCTATAATTGAATAAAATTTGAATAGGAGTGGCTAGAATTGAAAGAAATTAGAAAAAAATAGGTTACAATTTAAATGATTTTGAGGAAAATTAAAGAAATGCTATCCAATTAAAATACTACAAAATGTTATAATAATTTTTTATATAATTAAAATAACTTAAATTTTAAAATATTTGAATAAAATAATTACTTTGAGTTTAACTATCGATAAATATAATAATAAAATAATTTAAATAATAATTACAATATTTATTTATAAATGAAGCTTACTAAAATAAATAATTCTTTATGCAAAATCGACTAAAATTTTAAACTCGAAATATGTTTTAAAAAATACGTATTCAATCGAATAGCATTTCAGAAAAGTTATAGGTCAGTCAAAATTGGGTGTCAACAGCTACCCCTTGGTTGCTTGAGAATGAAGGATGAACTGTCGGGCAACCAACGTTGACTTAGTAGCCAATTTTATCCGATCGACGAGAGATGTCAGTGGGATCAATTGAAATGACATAGAGTTGAAAAAGGGTACGACCGAGACTTTGGTATTTAGTCACCTACATATTTCTGGTTATACAAGAATCAGGTTGTGTGTAGTCCCTCCCCAATTTTTTTCGTGAAACGGATTTTGGTACACGACCTAACAACTCTTTTGGGCTTTGGAATTTTGAAGAGTCGCTACCTAACGAATTAAAGCGCGTTAGGGCACCTATCTAACCTAGATAAATCTAACTAAGGTCAACGAACCAAAGATCAGGTTAAGGGTTCAAATTATCTCGAGTGGTAGGTGTTAGGCATCCCTCGAGGTCCACAAATGTGGGTCCCGGCCATATCTCATGCAATTTATGTGGGGGTTACAAGTACCAGTTAAGGTCACTTCATTATTCATTTATTGGTTATTTATTAAAATATCCTAGCTAAGTGATAACTAATATTAAACAATTAAGATCAATTTATTTATTTAATTTATTAATTAAACATGCAAAACTATGTGATGACATAAGACTAAAATAATTTGCACAAATAAAATTTAAAAGAAATAGCGAGAAGATAGAAAGTAGAAAAACATATAAGCAAATATCATTTTTATTTAATTAAACTAACCCAAATAAATATAATTATAAGACAAGTAAAGGGAGACTATGATAGAGTTTGTGGATCAGCACTCGACTTTTCTTTATTTCGGTCGGCTTCTCGTAGGGATAGACAAAACCAAGGTTTGTCTTTAAGACCGAGTCGATGTCATCATCTCCGTAGGGCATAAGCTACCCCCTATCCCACCACCACATGTTTTTCGTTTCTAAAAGGTATCTAGCGTCCCCGCTTAAGGTCCAAGAGGCATTGAACTACTATTAGGGTGGATTTAGACAAAGATAAAATATAATAGGCACACCTAGACAACAAGTCAAACAATTTGGACAAGCATTTAGCACGTAGGGTCTCATATTGGCCTCTAGATTTTAATTAACATGCTAGCAAACACAGATAGAGTGAAAAGGTCGCATGCTTAAGTGGGTGCATAGACAAACAAACACTCAATATAACATATAGATTAATTTTAAATGGGCGAAAATATTACCAGTCAGGTAAAGCTTATTAGACTAATATAATTAGTAATTAATTTAAAGTGGGAACTTTATAATAATGCAAATGGGCAAAAATATTTGAAAGCAATAGCTAATTATTAATGCTGGAATGTTTATTCTAAGTGGCACTTAGTTTATTAGATGCAGAAATTAATCAGTAGCTGGTTCTAAGTAGCAAAACAATTAATTATGACATAGAAAATTAATTATTTTGAAGCAGATTTAATAGGGGCAACAAGTATTTAAAGTGGCAGATTTTAAGTAAACATGCAGAAAGTTATCAATTGGACAGTTTACTAGCTTATTTTAATTATCAGAAAATAAATGCATTGCAAAATTACTTAAAATATGAGTAGAAAATATGCATAGCAGATTTATGATAGTTTGATTAACATGATGAAAATTATTAGATTACGACTTTAGCAAGCTGTTTTATTCATTAACATTGATGTCATTAGTTAGATCCTATAGGCATGATTTCTAAGTGAAAATTGAAAAGTCACTTGAAACCTATATGCATAATTTCTACACCCTGATAATATATTAAGAATTATATAACTCCTATAGGCATGGTATATAAGTGTGCATATGTTGAGATTTATTAATAAAGTTCGCATTAACAAATAATAATTAGGGCAGATCGGCACTTACGTGTTCATATTTTATTTTATTTCAAGTTCATTAGCATGCTGAAACAAAATATTAACATATAAAGTGCTTAAGAATCTAGATTATCAACATACTCAAGGTTATCAAAACTCGTATTAATTCAAGCCAATTAATTAATATCTAGTATTTAAAAAAAAGCAACATTTCTACACCCAACTATCATATAAAATTAACTAATCCCTCTAGGCATGGTATTTAAAGCAAATTTCTAAGATGGAGCACATCAGTAATTAAGCACTTATTTAAATTCCTTTTCCATATATTTTAGAGAAAGGAGAGTTGGTGATTTATTACAAAACACGGTAATAGACATATACCATATTTTATTTGTTATAGTTAAAAGATGATCACCGGACGAATAAACAAACACAATAGACAGTTAAACTAGTTAAGCACAAGATTAATTTTAAAATAATCAAACAAGATTATATAGGTGATTAATGGTACTAATAATTTTATTTTATTTTAATGAGCTCTAAAGTGATGTTGCTAAATATGAACTACCAAACAATCACGAACCTATAGGAGTACTTTCTAACACGGATAGGTTCCTATAAAATAAACAAGTAGCACGTAAATCCCCTCCCCCTAGGTGATCCCCCCAAGTTATATCATATATAGAGGTTAGAGAGTTATATAAAATATTACAAACCAAACAAAATCAAATAGTAACGGCATAATATAATCCAAAATAAACTACTAAACAGAAATAAGCTCTATCTGATATCTCGCCCTAGGTAACTCTTCATGTCTTGAACTTTATTTTCAACCCTGCTAAACAAAATACACCAAAGACAAGACCATAGAATAATAATTGCCACATAGATAGAAACACACAAGTTATTCACACATGGGTTTCAAAAAAAAAAAGAAAAGTCGCAGAACATATATCATAACACATAGAGAAGGAAGGGATAAGAAAACTGACCCAGATGCTTTTTGTTCGTTTTCAAACATATAATCATGCAAACAATGCAAAAACAGATTATACTAATGAGGAGGACTAACCAATTAAGTAGAATATTTTATCAGCAATGAAGTGCTAGCAGCAAATCCAATCGGAACAACAACACAGCAAAACGACAATTATAGAGGGGGGACTTTAGTGATTTTACCGGAAAACTTAATTCTTTTAAGAGTAGCGAGTAGGGTGATTTTTAGTATTTCAAGTATGAGCATATATGAGAGCAATATCAGAATGTGAGAGTCTCGGATGTGTCTAAGGTTAAAAGTATGTCCTAATAAGAATGAGGGCATACCTTTATATAGTAGAGGAGAGGGCATATAATAGGACAAGAATAAAATCAGGAAAAGTAATATTCTCTTTCCTTAAATAAAGAAGATCCAAATCAAAATTATTTCAAATTATTTTTACCAAATATGTCAGCAGCTAAATAAAACAAGGAATTTTTTTTAAAGTTAGATAGTAAACACCAACCAGCACATAAAAGCAAAATTTACCTTAAGTCAAAAAATTCACCTAATATTAGATTACCATAAATAAACAAGTAAGAATTAGTCAAGACAAATATTAAGGGAAAGGGGATCAATTTACAGCAACTATCAACTAATATTAAAATCAGCAATAGAAAATTATAAGGAAAGAAGTAGTACACGCTTTTACTCATTAATTTCACACTTACCATAGGAAGAAAAGTCCAGCACTAACCCAACTAATTACAGGCAAGGCAATAATGGTTAATAATATTCGGAAGTCTAAATCACCGCAAAGGAGCAATTTTGACCAAGCAATTAGCTAAATTTCCAGATTTAAGGGATCCCAACAGATATGAGGAAACCATTAACACATCAACATTATGCATGTTAAGGGGATAAATCAGCATGTAAAATATCAAGGAAAATCAAGAGTGATTATTTTAAGAAGAACAAATGTGATTCTCAAACAAATAAAAAAAATCACGCTTTTTACTATGGAGAAATTAATCTAAGGAGATCATAAACTAGGCTTTATTATACAAGTAACGAGAATAAGCTACCTACTGTTAGAGAATAGACTTATTGTAGCCAGTGCACTAAAACAAACTTCACAAATTAAAGCCTAGCAGATTATGATAGAAGTGAGGGACAAAACTTGAATAGATAATCGCAACCTAAACAAGTTTTACTAAATAAGATGATATGTAATAATCACACAAACTGAAACAGCCAGCAAAACAAGAAAATATGATACTCAAATTTCAACATGCTCATCTTTAAATGAAAACCACCAAAGAAAATTAAAAAAAATGTGCTTTAGAATTAATCGGAAATTTACTCGGATGGATCTGTTAAGATCCATCTCTTAACAAACTCGAAATTCTCAAAAGCATCACCGGAATCCACTCTATAACCAAAATTCCAAACCGGAGCAACATCATTTTATTGCTGCTGTTTTCCTTGAGCCCGCTGGAGAAATGAAAGGGCCCCGACGTTGGAGTGTTGTTGCGTCATCTCGCCACCTGCTGGTCTTCTCGCCGGCTGGAACTGCTACTTTCGAAGACGATTTCATCGAAGATGCTAAAAGGAGCAGCTGTTGTTGCTATTTTCTCACCGAGCTGCTGCTATTGCTGTCGTACGCCTCGCTAGGCGCTGCTGCTTTGCCGAAAAGTGCTGCCTAGTGGTTCGCGGGTTGCTGGTTGCTGCTGCTCATCATTGGACTGCTGTCTTCGCTGGAAAAAGGAGAATAGAGGAAGAGCAGCACCTCACTGCTGCTGCTGGTGGAAAGAGAAGAGAAAAAAGAAGAGGCGAGGGGGGACAGAGGGTCGCTGGTCGGAGAAATTAAAGAGGGAGAAGAGAGAGGTGGTAGTGGCTGAAAAGGGGAGGGAGAGAGGAGTGAATAATGATTTAGGGTTTTTGGTTCTTTTGAAATAAAATAGGAAGGTTAAAGAGATTCAATCTGAACCGTATGATTAGTTTAGATGAGCGGCTAGGATTTAACTTAAATGACTAACGGATGAGATTAAAAGGTGAAATCTTAAAATCAAATTAGATTGAGAATTGGAATGGCCAAATTTGTAATAAAAATCGGCTAGAATTGAAATGAAGGGATGACTATAATTGAAATAAGATAGAAATTGAAGTGGCTAAAATTTAAAGAAATTAGAATATAGTAGGCTAACATTTAAATGATTTTGAGGGAATTTAAAGAAATGCTATCCAATTGAAACACTACAAAATACTAAATTTAAAATTACTTAAATTAAAATAAACATTTGAATTATTTCGAGTTATACTAATAATTTTAAAATATTTTAATAGTATCTACAATAATTTTTATAAAGTATGCATACTAAATATATAATTTTTTTAGACAAAATCAATTAAAATTTTAAATTTAACATATTTTTTTAAAATACGTATTTAATCGAATAACATTTCCAAAATTGCTAAAGGGTGGTCAAAATTGGGTGTCAACAGCTGCCCCTTGGTTGCTTGAGAATGAAAGATGAATTGTCGGGCAACCAACGTTGACTTTGTAGCCGATTTTGTCCGACTGACGAGAGATGTCAGTGGGATCAATTGAAATGACATAGAGTTGAAAAAGGGTATGATTGAGACTTTGGTATTAAGAGGCCTACATATCTCTAGTTATACGAGAATCAGGTCGTGTGTAGTTCTAAACTCAGGAGTAGACGAAACTCTTAAGAATTGAAAGAGCGGTACGGTATTCGAATGGGAACTATATCGGCTTGAATGGATAAGATTAGAGTAGCAAGAAAGGCATGACATAGAGATTTTCAATTAAAGAGTGCAGAATCTGATGAGAAGCAGTAATATGAGTAGCCAAGGGTTAAATGAAAAGCAGTAATATGAGTAGCCAAGGGTTAAATGAAAAACGGTAATATAAGTAGCCAAGGGTTAAATGAAAAACGGTAATATAAGTAGCCAAGGGTTAAATGAAAAACGGTAATATAAGTAGCCAAGGGTTAAATGAAAAATGGTTATATGAGTAGCAAAGAATTTGATAGGCCTTTTGTTGCGATGAATGTTAGCACGATAATTGTAGCCGAGAGGGAGAAAAATGTCTTATCTGCAAAATGTTAATTTCTGCAAATCTGTAGCTTGTAATATGATTAGAGCAAGTATATCAAACTAACGATAAAGGTAAACATGATGCAATTTCCCATATCGACCATGATGTTTGCCATAAGACTATGAAAATGATGTCTAGGGCCATGATACGCAAAAAATTATATCCTCAGGTCATGAAAATGTTGTCTGTGGACCATGAAAAATAATGCCCGTAGACTATGACACCTTCAGATCATATAACTAGAAAGTAAATCCTTAGGCCATGATATGATGTCTGCATGCCATGAAAAATGATGCCTTTAGACCATGACGCCTTAGGAATATAAATAATGAGTAAAGAAAGCATATCTACAATTCGAGCATCTGTTGATACTTGTAGCTTAATTGGAATTCATTCGGGTATATGCAATTCTCGGGCACAATGTAATCTCCAGTACATGCAATATGGGGCACAATGCAATCTTCGGGCTCATGCAATATTGGGCACAATGCAATTCTCAGGCATATGCAATATCGGGCACAATGCAATCTTCGGGCATATGCAATATCGGGCACAATGCAATCTTCGGGTTCATGCAATATAGGGCACAATGCGATTCTTGGGCACATGCAATATCGGGCACAATGCAATTTTCGGGCACATGTAATATCAGACACAATGCAATCTTCGACTAATTCTTTATAAAGTATTCATACTAAATATATAATTTTTTAGACAAAATCGATCAAAATTTTAAATTTGACATATTTTAAAAATACGTATTTAATCGAATAGCATTTCCAAAATTGCTAAAGGTCGGTCAAAATTGGGTGTCAACAACTGCCCCTTGGTTGCTTGAGAATGAAGGATGAATTATCGGGCAACCAACGTTGACTTAGTAGCCGATTTTGTCCGACCGACGAGAGATGTTAGTGGGATCAATTGAAATGACATAGAGTTGAAAAAGGGCACGACCAAGACTTTGGTATTAAGCTGCCTACATATCTCTAGTTATACGAGAATCAGGTTGTGTGTAGTTCTAGACTCTGGAGTAGACGAAACTCCTAAGAATTGAAAGAGCGGTATGGTATTCGAACGGGAACGATATCGGCTTAAATGGATAAGATTAGAGTAGCGAGAAAGGCATGACAAAGAGATTTTTGGTTTAAGAGCGAAGGATCCGATGACGAGGAGGTAATATGAGTAGCCAGGGATTAAATGAAAAAACGGTAATACAAGTAGCAAAGAATTTTGATCTAGTCTCTGTTGTGATGGATGTAAGCACGATAATCGTAGCCGAGAGAAAGATTGATCTCGCTTGTAAAATGTCAGTCTTTGCAAATCTGTAGCTTGTAATATGACTAAATAAAGTGATTAGAGTAGGTATATCAAATAAACGGTAAAAGTAAACATGATGCAATTTCCCATATCGACAATGATGTTTGTCATAAGACTATGAAAATGATCTCTTAGGCTATGATGTCTAGGGCTTGATACACAAAAATTATAGGTGTCGTTTATTGGCGATTCATCGAGCTTAATAGTGGTCAGACGATGTTGAAGCTGTCTTTTGTATTTGTACCTATTTTTCCTATATTCAAAGAAAAATTGTGAGTTTAAAAATGGGGGCGGTTGATCTGCTCCGACCGGTGTGCTCCCTTTGCCATCCAAACCTTTTCCGGGCATTTGCTTTGAAGAAAAATGTGAAATAGAAGGAGAGAGAATTTTTGAAAATATTAGTTTGTAAAAAGTAATGTTGAATCTTTGACCATGACACAGTTTGAGACTTTACAACATCTGACTCAGTATCAAATCTGCTATTTGATCTTTGTTGAAGATTGTAGCTTGATTGCTGTGAATTTTTGCGACCCTTTCAAAAATTCTACCCCAGTCTTGCTTGGTGCAGAAAATGCTCATTTGAAGGAATTTTTGAAACTCTCTCAAAAATTCTGCCCCAGTGTCGTCACTTGCAAGAAAATTTCCTTCTGATGGAATTTTTGAGACCCTCTCAAAAATTCTTCCCCAGTTACACAGCCAAATGGGAAAATGAAATTTTTATTATGATATGACCGAACTCCCTCTTAAACGGGAATCAAGTTTGACGTAGTTCCAAATACAAAGAGCATAATTCAAGACATTGAACATAGCATATAGCAACAACCAAAACATAGATTCTAACCAAACTTTATTGCCCATATGCTAACATGGGTACTTTCCTTGTCAGAACTTGAGGGAACATGAATGTGGAGAACTTAAGCTTAAATGGCATAAGCCTTTATTGGAAAGTGCTTCAAATGAACTTCAACATGTTTCCTATTGGGATTTCTTTGGTGCAAAGTCCTCCAAGCATATGATCTTGGTATCAATCAATTGTTGAATCCTGTCTTTCAGATCGCGACATTCTTCTATGGTATGTCCTTTCATCCCTGAGTGATAAGTGCAAATCTTAGAGGGTTCAATCCACCTTGCACGTGTATTTATCCTTATTTCACTGATAGGAGCAATGTGACCAGTAAGCCTCAACTTTTCATAGAATTGATCTATAGGCTCAGTCAAAGGAGTGTAAATTTTGATGGGCCTTTTCTCAACATTGAATAGATTTTTGCGAATATGTTTTTGAGTGAGGGTTTTGACATTGTGAACAGGATAAGTAGGCTTTTGATATGGAGGCATTTGATATGAAGGGATTTGATATGGTATGAGCGACGCACAATACCAAGGGACTTGGTGTAGAGGTGTTTGATTGAGGAGCTTGTAAGGGAGGACTCGGCAGACTAGGAGTAAGATATGGAGGTCTGGAAGCATAAGTATGATGTTGAGGAGGATATGGGTAATTTGGAAAGTGAGTGTTCCTTGGAGGCATTTGAATGGAGCTTGGTTGATTTTGAGAAGTGGGGTAAGTTGGTGGAGGATGAGAAGTAGGGTGAGTGGGTGGAGGATTATCTTGGAGAGTGGCTTGATTCGTGACAGGTGGCTTATCTATGTTTGTCTCCAGAGTGGGATCGACAAAGAGTAACAACTTGGCCCACCCGCGCATATTAGACACTTTTTCTTCTAATTCCGTTATTTTCTTTTCCAAACGTGAGATCAACTTGCTTAGAGGATACTAATTTTCAATGGTTTTACTTGAAACCTTCTCACTAGTTGCTTTCCTCTTCCCTTTGCAGTTCTCATTTGGAAGAGAAGGAAGAGCGTCCTTTGATCGCGTGTGGTAAACCATGATCTACAGATCAACCATTGGGGAAGGGTAAAAATAAAAGTAAAAGCAAAAGAAAATCCAAGTTAGAGCGTTGCATTAATTGAGATAACAAGCACATTGTTTTATGATAAACGCCCTAAATGCAAAGAGCCTCGTTGAACCAGAGGTAGGCCTAAGACGACATATAAGTAATACACAATAATTAATTCGAGCCTTATTTGCCAATTGGAGTTTAGAGTTAGAGAAATAAAAATGATATTTATTTATTATAAAATTCGAACAATACATCATAATTGAAAAACAAAAACTGAAATAAACTAAGGGAAATGGGGTAACAATGGGAAAGTCATCCTAAATTTTGAAAATCTTGAAGATATTGGTTCCAAGAGCTTGGCGCCAATTGACTTCTTGCATAGGGAGTGACTTCATTCTTGATCTTCAACACGTTGCGTGCCCATATGTTTTTTCTTTCATCAATGAGCCCATAGTATCCTTCCCCACTCATTTCTCTGTCTTTGACCTCCTTTAGGATCCATATGTAATACTCACATGTGGATAAGGCCTATCATGAACCCATAGGAATGGTTAACACTCGCTCCCATCTTCGAAGTATGATGTGGACTTGTGGTTTATCTAATCCAAATTCATACTTAAACTTCTCCATGTCAGACCGGAGTGGTATTACCTGAGTTCGCCCAAATTGGTGGAGTACTCGAAGAGGAGTGTATGGTTGAATGCCTTTTAAGCCAATGAGCTCAATGAAGTATCGGTCATCGCCTCTTACTATTACATGAGGGGTGGACAACCAATGGAGCTTCCATTGGATGCGGTAGCTCTCGAGCTCTGTCAAGAATATCTGCCAGTCTACAAATCCTACAGGGGTGGTGAAAGCTACCATTCTTCTTGGGTGATTATCAATCTTGTTGCCATAACCCAGAAAGATGTCTACCACGTCGGACCGTAGGTAGAAGTGTTCAATAGCCCATAATTGCAGCAAAATGTTGCATCCCTCGAAAAACATTCGACCATCGATGCATGCTGAAAAACTCCTCATTATTTCCACCAAGATCATGGGTACTAGGGTTTTCCAAGGTTCGCCCTTTCTTTGGACCAAATCTCGAAGCACATAACACAAGCGTGTGTCAATCCTTTCCCTTATCTTAGGAAAAACCAGGGATCTTAATAGGGGAATGGCAAAGACATTTAGATGATATGTTTCCCATTCCTCGACAAAGCACTCAAACTCATCAATAAAAGAGTAATAACTATCCACTTGGCCAAAGCGTGAATATAGAAAGTCGAAATGAATCCACCCAAGGTCTAAAGAAGGTAAGGTTGGATTTGACTTCATTCCGAGTCTTTGTAAGAACTCCCTTGATGATAGCTTGTATGGTACTATCATTTCACACTCGTGGTATGGCATGCCAATGAAACCACTTATCTCCTCAATCGTTGGTGCCAAGTCAAAATCCACAAATTTGAAGACCATCCTCACAGGGTCCCAAAATTCCAGCAAGGCCCTAATCAGGTGAGGGTTTGGTATGACAAATATGAGGTAGGTAAGATCACCCAACAACTGACGGATCTCTCTTTCGCAGTTTCTCTTAATATCAATCCACCAATTCGTTAGCTTGTAGTTTACCTCTACGACCATTTGCGGGTTTGGGGAGTTGAAAGTGTCCATGACTCTGCAAACAAAATAACAATCGACTTATAAACTCCATTTTGAAAAATCTTGGCTTAATTTAATTATTATGACGACATTGACACATAATTATGCAATTTGTCCAAAGGGTGTTGGGGCCCTTTAGACGATAGGGTGGCTACTAATTATGTGGATTGATGCCAAGGGTCAAACCACCTAGGTTTTATGCATCATATATGACCTAAGTAAGATTTCTAAGAGTTGGCATGACACAGACTTGAAAGGGATTCTATGTGAGAAGGCTCGTGGTTTCCCGATAGTAAAACTATCCATTCCGTCCACGCATATGCCGACTCTCTATAATTGGGTGTTTGAAGAGAATTGAAGTAGTTGTGAGAGGTGCAAAGGCACAACATTATGGTAGCAAAATAAAAAAAAGGAAGAAGGTCCCAATTGGGGGAAGTATGACCAGAATGCCAGTTATCAAAGCAGTAACATTTAGCACTTAAGTGGAAAATAGTAACACATAAACAGTTTATGAAAAGCGGTAAATAAATAAACAAGTAATAAATACATACACAAATAAAAGGAAATAAACACACACACACATTGAAGAATTAAGCAAATAAGGAAAGAATGTATGGGGTTAAGCATGCAAGTAAATAAATAAGGGAAAAAAAAAAGAAAGGGCGAAACATGGAAATAAACAGACAATGAAGAAGGGAAAGGGAAGGAACATGAAAGACATACAATAAATAAGGAAACAAATAGACAAGGAAAACTAATAACATGCTAATAACCAAACAACAATAAAATAATCAAGTAAACCCCACATAAACATGAAACACGTAATGGTTAGAACCTAATATCCCCAGCAGAGTTGCCATTTTGTCGCGCCCCATTTTTTTCACGAAATGGGTTTTGGTACACGACCTAACAACTCTTTTGGGCTTTGGAATTTTGAAGAGTCGCCACCTAATGAATTAAGGCGCGTTAGGGCACCTATCTAACCTAGCTAAATCTAACTAAGGTCAACGAACCAGAGATCAGGGTAAGAGTTCAAATTACCTTGAGAGGAAGGTGTTAGGCATCCCTCGAGGTCCACAAATATGGGTCCCGGCCATATCTCATGCAATTTATGTAGGGGTTACAAGTAGCAGTTAAGGTCACTTCATTATTCATTTATTGGTTATTTATTAAAATATGCTAGCTAAGTGATAACTAATATTAAACAATTAAGATCAATTTATATATTTAATTTATTAATTAAACATGCAAAATTATGTGATGACATAAGACTAAAATAATTCGCTCAAATAAAATTTAAAAGAAATAGCGAGAAGATAGAAAGTAGACAAACATATAAGCAAAAATCATTTTTATTTAATTAAACTAACCCAAATAAATATAATTATAAGACAAGTAAAGGGAGACTCTGATAGACTTTGTGGATCAGCACTCGACTTTTCTTTATTTCGGTCGGCTTCTCGTAGGGACAGACAAAACCAAGGTTTGTCTTTAAGATCGAGTCAATGTCATCATCTTCGTAGGGCCTAAACTATCCCTACCCCACCACTACATGCTTTTCATCTCTAAAAGGTGCCTAGCGTCCCCGCTTAAGGTCCAAAAGGCATTGGACTACTATTAGTAATGGTGTAGACTGAAATAAATTCCTAATAGGCCCACCTAGACACCATGTTAAACAAATAGGACATTCGTTTAGCATATAAAGTCTCAAGTTGGCCTCTACGTTTTATTAAACATACTGGCAAACACAGATAAAATGAAAAGGTCGCATGCTATGTGTGTACGCATAAACACATATTATAGTAGTAAAATTATCTAAATAAGAAGGGCATAACGAACCACAAATGCACAGGGCAGGAATATATGACAGTGCAGAATTTGTTAATTGATTTCAAAATATATCACAGATGCAGAACATTCTAGAACAATAGCATATTTTATTTAATTATTAGCGCAGATTGGTTAATAATAAGGTAAAAAATATTTAAACAGGGGCAGATTTAATTACTAAATAATCTTAATGGGGAAGATTTAAAACATAGGGAATTAGTTGAATTTTAAGTGGCAAAACACTATTCACAATGCATAATTTATTTATTGGCATATTTAAACGAGGAAGATGAGCATGCAGAGAAAGAATTATTTTTTATCTTAAGTGGCAAAGTAGTTAATTTAATGCAGAAAATAATTATTAAGTAGAAACTGATCAGGGGGCACATCGAGTGTTTTTTAAAACAGACTGAAGCATGCTGGAAATAGTTAAATTAAATTATTTTAAAAGGCAAAAAAAATATATTATGACATTATTTTAACTGAGTAGAACATATACGTAACAAAATGCTCCAGCTATTCTCATGCTTAAAAATTGATTAATCTGGTTAATTAACGCAATGATATTATTGAATCCAAAATGCATGGCTTCTAAGTGAGTCAATGCCGAAGTTAATTAATGAAGATCACATTTGGTGAAAGCAATTTTTTTAAATTATTTTAAACACAGTTTATTTTAGCATTCTGAGATCTAGGCAAGAGTCTATAATTAAAATACAATTGGTTAATATGCAGAAAATTTATTTACAATCCTATAAGCACTAATGCTAAATGAATCTAATGAAGCCTATATGCATAATATTTCAACCCAAATAGTATATTAATAATTACACGACTCCTATAGACATGGTATCTAAGTGTGCACAAGTTGATATTATTTTATTATCTTAGGCATGTATTAGAGCTATTTAATCCTATATGCATAAATACTACACTCAAATAATATGCTTTAAAAAATTATTTAAATCCATATTGACGTGATTTGTGAAATGGTAGAATTATTGTAAAACAAAATAAGTTAAGACAATGATCACACGTATTCATTTATTATATGTAAGGAGCTTGGTTTAAGTAAATGAAGCAAGGAGCAGCCATATGTTATCTTATTTATTATTATCAATGAAGAAAGCGATTATGTAAATCAACTAGAGCAAAACATTTAACTACATGGTTAATTTTACACTAAAATAGGGCAAGCTTTAAGTAGGTGATTGGTGACAAGTAATTGATTTTATTTTAGACAGATCTTTAGCGCAAATATTAGAATAGGAATGATCAAACATAACACAATCCTATAGGCATGCTTTCTAACACCAAGTGAGTTTGCGACAAAGTAGCAATTAGCACGTAGACCCCCTCCCCTTGGACGGTCCCTCTAAATTATTTCATATATAGAGGAGAGTTTTAGAGTTATATAAATATTACAAACCAAAAGTAAATAATATCTACACCATTAAAATAATCTTAAACATAATAGTCTTTGTTTGAAAATCTTTTCTAGGCGACTCTTCAAACATCTTGAACCTTTAAGTTCAAACCCTGTTAAAGTTCAATGAAAAATACGGGCAAGTAATGACACATAAAAGATGATTTAATATAGTAACATGATAAAAAAAAAATATGGATACACACATAATATTAATTATTTTATGTACACAAGTAACATATAGGCATGTAAGAACTAAACAAGTTGTGGAGAATACATAATCACACATCGAGAAAGAAAAGGATAGGAAAACTAACCCGGATGCTTCCTTTTATTTATTAACACCCAGTTTGGACTTAAGATGGGTAAGATGATGCAAAACAGAAATTAAACATGTATTAAGGATACTAACTAGTTATGTAGTAAAAGAAATCAGCAATGAAAACCCAATATGATTTGATACTAGACCTGAACACAACAAAATTGAGTAAGGGGGCACTTTAGATGTTTCACCAGAGTATTCATTCTTTTAAGAGTAGAGAACAATATTTTTTAAAGTATTCATCTATGAGCAATGTGGGAGCAATGTGTGAATATGTAGAGGTGCCCGGATGAGAAAAAGAATGAGAGCTGGGTTTGTTTATGTCGCAAAGAGAGGCACACAATAAGGAAAAAGAATAAATTAGGAGCAATATTATTTTCCTTAAATAACGGAGAGCTAAAATAATATTGCGACAATTGGCATAACAAATTAATTTCTGTAATAATTATTATAATCTGCTACTGTTTCAAAATATTTCTGCATGTGTGATCACTTTTCTGCTGTATTTTAAAATCAATAAATAACAATATGTTATGTCATAAATTTCTGTCCTTTTAAAATCAGTTGATAACTAAAATTTGTTTTTCTGTAATAATTTTTGCCACTCTAATTTAAGTATTTACTACTGTAATGCTTGTTAATATGTCTCACACTCAAGCATGAGACCTTTCACTTTATTTGGGTTTGCTAGCATGCTAAATAAAAAAAAATCTAGAGGCCAATATGAGATTTACGTGCTAAGTGTTGTCCTATTTATTTGACTTGGTGTCTAGGTGGGCCTATTAGGAATCATATATTTTATCTTTGTCTAAATCCACCCTAATAGTAGTTCAATGCCTCTTGGACTTTAAGCGGGGACGCTAGACACCTTTTAGAGATGAAAATCTTGTGGTGGTGGGGTAGGGGGTACTTAGGCCCTACGGAGATATGGCATCGACTTGGTTTTAATGACAAACCTTAGTTTTGTCTGTCCTTACGAGAAGCCGACCGAAATAAAGAAAGTCGAGTGTTGATCCGTAAAGTCCTTTAGAGTCTCCCTTTCTTTTTCTCCATTTACTTGTTTTACAATTATAATTATTTGGGGTAGCTTCAAAAAATAAAATTGATTATCCTATTGGATTGTGTAATTTCTGTCTGCTCGCTTATCTTCTATAAATTGTTTCATGTTTAATATATATATTTAATGTTATGTCATCACTTAGTCTTGCATGTTTAATTAAATAATAAGTGAATAAATTGATCTTAATTGTTTAATATTAGTTATCACTTAGCAAGCATGTTTAAATAACCAATAAATGAAGTGACCTTAAATGCTACTTGTAACCCCACACAAATTGCATGAGATACAATCGGGACCCACATTTGTGGACCTCAAGGGATGCCTAACACCTTCCCTACGAGGTAACTTGAACCCTTACCCTGATCTCTAGTTGGTTGACCTTAGTTAGACTAGTTTAGGTTAGATAAGTGCCCTAACGCGCCTTAATTCGTTAGGTGATGACTCTTCATTTTTCAAAACCCAAAAGAGTTGTTATGTCATGCACCAAAACCTATTTTTGCAGAAAAATGGAGCGCGACAGAATGACGACTCTGCTGGAGATATTAGGTTCTTACCACTACGCGTTTTTTGCTTATATGGGGTTTACTTGGTTATTTCATTGTTTGGTTATTAGCATGTTAATTTGCTATTAATTTTTCTTTTTTATTTGTTTCCTTATTTATTGTATGTTTTTCATGTTTCACCCCTTTCTCTATCCCTTATTTGTTTATTTTTATGTTTCACCCTTTCCCTTTTCCCTTATTTGAGTATTTCCATGTTTAATTTCATTCCCTCTTTCCTTATTTGCTTGATTCTCCAATATGTTTGTATATTTATTTATGCATGTATTTATTTATTTGTTTATTTATTTACCGCTTTTCATAAACTGTTTATGTGTTACTATTTTCCACTTAAGTGCTAAATGTTACTACTTTGATAACTGACATTCCTCTCATACTTCCCCCAATTGGGACCCTTTTTTTTATTTTGTTACTGTGATGTTGTGCCTTTGCACCTCTCACAACTTGTAGCGACCCTTTCGAAATAATATAAATCAATAACTCACGAGATTTTTATGCATATATTGTACTCATACTAGAACAAAAAATGACATAAAAAAATATTACCAACTTCCAAGTACCCAAATTAGGTGGTTCATGCTTCACACATTCATTCAAAATTAGTGGCAAATTTAATATATACAAGACTTGGGCTTACACACCCCAAAAGAACAAAACATAGAGCCATACTTATATTACAACCCATGGTGACATGATCAAATTAGTCCTCAAATTTTCATGTAAGTATACAACACATAGATCATATACAAATCCCAAGGTTTATACAAAATATAGATGCCTATATGCAAATGTGATCTTCCTTAAGGCTCTCAAAATTTCCCTCTCCAATGGCTAGCTTCATGCATCCACTCGCTCATTCCCTACGATAGAAACAACTATCGCTAAGCATATAACTTAGTGGTGTAAAAACTATAGGTTCGGAGCCATCAAATTCACAAAACTATCTTTCTCAAGTCATGGGCAGCATAATCGAACATAATAAATAAATCAAGTAAACAATATATCGAAAGTATCAAGTTCGATATTTAGAGGTCCAATTGTCAAGAACTCTCATAGCACCATTTTCCAAGAGATTAAATAACAAGGCTCGCCCAATATGTACATCATGTCTTCACACCAAGCACAAACAAGTATCAAGAAGGGCCGACACCCTGTATCAAGAAGGGTCAAAACCCAATAATCAAGAGAACCAAGAACCATATTAAAAATGGCTTTCTAATTCGTACTTAAAATAGACAACTTCCATACTTAAGATGAACTAAAAATCCAGAGTCAAGATGGCAAATGATCTGAATCAAGAGACATGCTAGTAGTGACAAAGTCACAGCCACAAGAAGGAAAAGGTCCCAACAAGAGTGCCAGGTGATCAAACAATTCATACAAGTGGGCGAGTTACACAAGCGTCTTTAACTTCTCAAAGGATACCAATACAACAATGCAAAGCGATAAGAGTAACCAAGGTACCAAGATCAAATTTCAGATATACTAACAGTTAAAAGAGTGCAAATACAAGTTTATACACAAACCTCAGTGCTTTAGCAAAGAAACAGTCCAATACAACTTCAAGAGTTCAAACCGTAGATCACAACGTATCAAGGTCCTCAACTTGTTCACGAGTATATACAACCTTAAAAAAATACAATTAAATAACTTATTTAATTCCCAGTAGCTCAATAATATTGGTGTAAAACAGAATTATCATCACAAGTAAGTTTAGCCTGTACAAACACGACTATGCTCCCAAAACAGTGATTCTAGCCAGCCTAGTACCTTATGTCGCAACTTAGATTTGAAAAGGAAAACGGCAAAACTAGACTTTATAACCTTCATGAAAGATGTAGCTACACCTCTTAAGGTTTCAAAAAAACAAGAATCACTATAAAATATATTTTTTATAAAAAGATATATTCAAAACACTAACAGCTGTCCATACAGGATTTCAAATTTCAAAATCTGGACAGAACTTGTCCTATGTTGCGTCCCATATTTTGATTCCATAACAGCTAAATTAAAGTTTTACATAAACATAAAAGTTGTAGGTCTACGAATTATCTTTCCAAATCATATTTATTCACTATAAACAGAGTTCTAGAGGACGAGATATGCATAAATTACCAAACACTACCCAGCTCATGAACAAATTTCGTCACTTACCTAAAAGAAGTGTGTGTCTCGAATTCCAGCCACAGGAGCCAAGTTTTCTCTTGTGATTTTTAAGAAAAATCTATTTAGATATGTTTCTAAGGTTCTAAGGCTTGAGGAAAACGAAATTACTAAAGGAGGGTGAAAATATATAGTCAAACAAGTGATGTTTATCCCTTGGGCAGCTGTCCTTCAAAGGTGTTGTCCAAAAATTTGTGTGCTGTCCAAAATGCATACATATACACCTATATATATATATATCTTATCTCCTTTTAAAGTTATACATAACTCTAATTAGTATATTACATAAACACCACATCACAATCCCTTAAATTACGATCACAATTTAAGTTAAGCAAGTTAGCAATTATCACAACATTTCAAGTTCCTAAAATGAGAGTAAAACATATTGTAGTAATTAAGCAATGGTAAATCAACATGCGACTCTTGGTTAATAATTAGTGGTGTTACACAACTACTCCAATTCTCTTCAAACACCCAATTATAGAGAGTCGGCATATGCGTGGATGGAATGGATAGTTTTACTACCGAGAAATCACGAGCCTTCTCACATAGAATCCTTTTCAAGTCCATATCAAGCCAACTCTTAGAAATCTTACTTAGGCCATACATGATGCATAAACCCTAGGTGGTTTGACCCTTGACGTCAATCCACATAATTAGAAGCCACGTTATCGTCTAAAGGGCCACAACACCCTTTAGACAAATTACATATTTATGTGTCAATGTGGTCATAATAATTAAATTAAGCCAAATTTGCCAACATGGAGTTTAGATTCTGTTTGTTGTTTGTTTGCAGAGTCATGGCCTATCCTCATTTTCCTAACACGCAAATGGTGGTCAAAGTGAATCCTAGCCTGAAGATTTGGTGGAAGGATATTGAGAGAAATCATGGACTAGAGGCAAAAAAACTGCTAGGTGGCCTTACTGCCTTAATCTCCATCGCGTCTGACCGTCACTTGATCAAGGCATTGTTGAAATTTTGGGATTCCGAGAGGTCAGTGTTCAAATTTAGGGATTTTGAACTAACTCTGACAATTGAAGAGATTGGTGGGTTTCTAGATCTTTCTTACAAAGAACGTGGAATGATTGTGCCACACAAGCCAACACCAAGATCCTTTTTGAAGCAAATGGGCATGCGTAATAATCCGAGTCTACTTTGTTTGAAAGAAGGATGGATTTCTTTGGAATTTCTATACTCACATTTCGGAGACGAGGAAGGTCATGAAAACTTTCATAGAGAATTTGCTTGCTCTCCTGCGAAATGGGAAAGATACCGTCTTAATGCTTTCGTTGTCGCACTATTAGGCTCATTAGTTTTCCCTAGGGAAGGAGGGAAAATACACACTAGCCTAAGTTATGTGGTCCGTATGATGGCTCGAGGTGGGAAAACCATAGTTCCCATGATGCTGGCAGAAATTCTAAGAGCATTGACTAAGTGCACCAAGGGAAAAAGATACTTCGAGGGGTGCAATTTCCTATTGCAACTATGGGCCGTTGAGCACTTCTATGTAAGAGATAATTTGGTAGACATTTTGAGAGGGGGTGTAGGGAATAACATTATTAATCATCCCACAAGGATGACGTATTTTTCTTCCCCTGTAGGGACAGAGGACTGGTTTGTGTACTTAAGAAAGCGTTCTGCCATTAAAATTCAATGGAAATACTATTGGTTGAAGCCTCGCCGTGTCATTATAAGGGGTAATGAGATCTACTTTATCGAGCTTATTGGCTTAAATGGCATGCAGCCATATGCACCACTCTGTGTCCTTAGACAGTTTGGACAGATTCAAATGATACCTCCGCGATCCCATATGGGCCACTATGGATATGACTTTGGGCCAGAAATACCACGAGTGGACACTATTCTGCGAAGATAGGAAAGAGTTGTGACTATTGATGTTCGAGAGCATAGACCTTTCTGCACACCAGAGTATTATGAGTGGCTTTTGGAAGACGCAGAACATGCAGATTTGAGCGATGAAGGCCTCCCAGGCTTTGGTGATGAAAGGGAAAGAAGATGGGCTCGCAATCTCCTCAACAATAATTATGATATCACTCCAGAAATGAGGCAACAGATTGTGCCTAACATTGGAGACCAGCATTGACCCTTTTTCTTTTAGGATTTCTATTTCCCCATGTTATCCCTAGCCCTTTAGTTTATTTCTAGTTTTGCTTTAGTCTAATGTAATAAATTGAAATTATTCAATATATGAAGATCGTTTTATTCCTCTAACTCTAAACTCCAATTGGTAAATATGGCTTGAATTAATCATTGAGCATCACTTAGATGTCGTCTTAGGCCTACCTCTGGCTCAACGAGGTCCCTTGCATCTAGGGCGCTTATTTCAAACAATGTGCTATTATTATTATTATTTGCTCTAATCCCCTAACACTATTTTTTTCTTGTTGATAACTGTGCTTTCCCAAGAGGTTGGGAGGACTGAGCTACGAGGATTTGTGTATACCACCCTTAGACGCGTAATATTTTAGATTTGGAAGAACAAGGGATACAAACTTCCAAAGTTTGAAATGTTTAATGGCATTGGAGATCCTAAAGCCCACTTCGTGCCCAAAACACCCAAATCCCATTTTATGTACCACCAACAAACTAAGCCAACCATTCGAGAACCAATTCCAAATGCAAACCCTTCATATACCCTGGAAATTGTAGGGGTGGGGAGAGATGTGAAGATACAGGGTGTAACATGTGGAAGGAAGCAAAGTTGTCTCGAGGATTTGTGTATACTGGGAGGATACAAACTTCCAAAGTTTGAAATGTTTAATGGCATTGGATATCCCAAAGCCTATCATGGTATATTGAACAAGACCCTCACCGGGGGAGGCTCTATCATGGTATATTGAACAAGACCCTCGAAAATGGGTTGAGTGGGTGGACATGGCAATAGACTTCATGAACAGGTTTGGATTTAATGTAGAAAATGCACCTGACTGGTTCTACACCTAAAGAAAAAGCCCAGTGAATCCTTCAGGGATTACGCCATAAGATGGAGGTCTGAGGCTGCCAGGGCCAGACATCCCATGGAAGAATCTCAAATGAAAGACTACTTCATCCGTGCCCAAGAGCCATAATATTATGACAGGATGATGCTTGTAGCTGATAAGAGTTTTGTTGAAATTATCAAATTAGGCAAAAGAATTAAAGAAGGTATAAAAAATGGGACCATCATTAACCTTGAGGCCTTACAAGCCACCAACAAAGCTCTGCAATCCAGTGGAATCTCAGAAAACCAAAAGAAAAGGGGTTCGGTCATGATGGCTCAGGGAACCAGAACCCCATATATGTACCGAGCAACAACCCCACGTCCATCTCCATATCCTCAAACTCCATATCCTTCAGCTCCACCACCTATATCTCCCCATCCCACGCCAATATATTACCAAAGTGCTCCTCCTCAATATCAGCAAGCTTCATATCCTATTTATAATTCCTAGCCAACATACTTCCAAACTCCACCACTCACTCAAACACCGAACTACCAAAACAGACCTCCATATGGAAGAAGACCTGCAAAAAACTATACCCCTCTGGCTGAGCCCATAGCCCAGCTTTATGAAAGACTAAAAGAGGTTGGCTATGTCACCCCAGTTCCTGCATTGCCTGTGGATGTCCGGACAAAATGGTATGACCCTAACAAGGTTTGTGCCTACCATTTTGGGATGAAAGGTCACACTACCGAAGTTTGCAAAGCCCTAAAAGATATGGTTCAAATGCTGATTGATACTAAGGCCATCCAGCTCAAGGATCTAGCACCAAATGTTGTAAATAACCCTCTGCCTAACCATTAGGTCAACATGGTAGAAGTTGATGATACCTCGGATTGGGAGAAATCCATCTGGGTCCTTGACCCAGAAGAATCAATGACTGTTACCGCCTAAACTCCAATGGTAGTGCAAAGGTGTGCTCCGTTTGAGGTTGAGGTTGCCATTCCCAAGCCCCCATTCAGAGTCCTTAGAGCTCCTCCTCCTCCCAAATTTGATACCTATGCTGTCCCATGGGATTATGGAAAGAAAAAGGCGAAAGTGGAAGAAGTAGACACTGCAGCAAGAGTGTCTAGATTTGGAAGAATTTACACTTCATAAAATTTGGTTCAAGGTAGTTCCAGCAAGTCCAAGGCACCAATTGTAGAGTTTGAAGATCATGATATCTGGAAGAAGGCACAAGCTAAAAAGTACTCTATTATTGATCAATTAAGTAAAACCACGTCTCAAATATCAATCTTGTCATTGCTTCAATCTTTCAAAACTCATCGGAACTCTCTATTGAAGGTCCTGGGTGAAACCTATGTCCCATCTAGCATCACTCATGGAGAGGTAGCCCAAATGGTCGGGCAGGTTTTGAGGCATACCGAATATCTTTTCACGAAGATGAGTTGCCACTTGAAGGAACAACCCACAATAAGGCTTTGTACATTTCAGCTCAATATCAGGATAAGATAATTACCAAAGGTTTGGTTGATTCAGGCTCTGGTTTGAATATCTGCCCTCTGAGCACGTTGACAAGGCCAGGTGTGGATAGTGCAAAGATCCAACCCTGGAAGATGAATGTGAGAGCTTTTGATGCCTCTCAGAGGGGTACTATTAGGGAAATAACCTTGTATATGCTCACTGGTCCTGCTACTTTCCCAATAGCTTTCCAGGTCTTGGACGTTCCATCCTCATATAACTTATTACTGGGTCATCCTTGGATTCATATGGCTGGAGCAGTTCCCTCTACTTTTCATCAATGCTTGAAGTTTGAATGGGATCACGAAGAGGTTGTAGTCTATGAGGAGAGGGACATCCGGTATATGTAATAGAAGGAAGGGGTCATCTAGATGGTGAGCTGTACCATACACTGGAGCTTGTCAGTAACATTGAAGTGCAACCTTGGTTTAGCCAGAAGATCATAGATATGATGGCTTGATTTGGTTTTGAGATCGAGAAAGGTTTGGGAGCCAATCTACAAGGAATAGTTGAACCTATACAACCCGTTCGTTATTCAACACTTTCATCTTGGGATATAAATATACTACTGAGGAGTGGCTTGATTGGCAGCCACCTAGAGATGGGTACTGCTATCCGTTGAAGAAACCCATACCACCGTTGCACCAATCATTTCAATCGGTAGGTTTCATGGGTGGCATCATTGATGAGGTTCTAGAAGACATGAAAAGTTTGTCTTTGACCAAAGTGAAAGAAAAAGGCTGCAATATCTTGATCATCGAAGAGGAGAAAGGGGACCCTAGAGGAAGCAGTGAAGCGAAGATCAGCATCAGCATTTGGACCTCAACTCTATCCAGACCTCGTCGGGCATCTGGGTAGCTTTGGAAGAAGTTTTCCTATCAAATTTTAAAATTTTTCAATAAACAGTTTTAAATTCCAGTTCTCTATTATTGTTTTCAAATGCTAGTTTTATGAAATTCTTGAGTTTTAATCAATAAAGTTCTTTTCCCATCTATTTAATATCTTATATTTATTTGTGCGTTATTCTTCTTCCAGAAAAATCTGTTATGACAATGTTGAATCTGAGACTATGGCATATAATAAGATTACACAGCTTAGCATTATTGACTTAGAGGAAGTCGCAGAAAGTGAGGTCCCTAAAGAGTTAATCAGAAAGCTTGAGGAATTCGAGGAAAAGCCCAACCCGAATTTAGTGGAAACAGAGGTGGTAAATATGGGAAACTCGAAAGTGGCACAAGAGACCCGAGTAAGCATTCATATGATGGAGGATGACAAGAAAGAGTATATCAAGTGTCTCATGGAGAATAAGGATATCTACGCCCGGTCCTACGTAGACATAACAGGGCTAAGCACTTCAATCGTAGCTCATCGATTGCCTACTGATCCAGCCTGTCCTCTGTGAAGCAGAAACTGAGAAAATACAAGCCTGAGTTGAGTTTGAAAATCAAAGAAGAAATATCAAAGAAATTAGATGCTGGAATCCTTCAAGTGACGGAGTACCCAACCTGGCTTGCAAATGTCGTTCCAGTGCCCAAGAAAGACGAAAAGGTTAGAGTTTGTGTGGATTATCGGGACCTCAACAAAGCTAGTCCCAAGCATAATTTTCCATTGCCCAACATACACATCTTGATTGACAACTGTGCTAAGAATGAAATACAATCATTTGTGGATTGCTTTGCCGGCTATCATCAAATTGAGATGAACAAGGACAATGCTAAGAAGACTGCTTTCATCATACCGTTGGGTGTCTACAAATACAAGGTAATGCCTTTTGGTTTAAAAATGCTGGGGCTACATACATGAGGGCAATGACCACCCTGTTTCACGACATGATCCACAAGGAAATTGAAATTTATGTGGATGATGTCATCATCAAATCAAAGAAGGGTTCAAATCATCTGGATGATCTGTGAAAGTTCTTTGCCAGGCTACGCAAGTATAACTTGAAGTTGAATTCTGCAAAATGTGTCTTTGGGGTTCCTGCTAGAAAGTTTCTGGGTTTCATTGTCAGCCGTTGAGGTATAGAATTAGATCCATAAAAAATCAAAGTCATTCGAGATTTACCTCCGCCGAAGAGTAAGAAAGAGGTAATGAGTTTCTTGGGACAACTAATTACATCAGTCGTTTCATAGCCCAGTCTACTATTATTTGCGAGCCTATTTTCAGGTTATTGAAGAAGGATGTTGCGGTGAAATGGACAGACGAATGTCAACAAACATTTGACAAAATCAAAGATTACTTGTCTAATCCTCTTGTGTTGGTTCCACCGAAATCTGGCAGACCATTATTATTATACATATTGGTGTTGGATAATATTTTCAGCTGCATTTTGGGGCAACATGATGAAACTGGAAAGAAGAAGCAGGCGATATATTACATGAGCAAGAAGTTTACATCATATGAGGCGCGATATTTTTTATTGGAGCGTACTTGTTGTGCTTTAACTTAGGTCGCCTAGAAGCTGCAACACTACCTCTCTTCGCATACTACTTATTTGATTTCAAGGATGGATCCTCTGAAGTACATTTTTCAAAGGCCCATGCCTATAGGTAAACTGGCTAAATGGCAGATATTACTGAGCGAGTTTGACATAGTGTACGTTACACAAAAGGTAGTGAAGGCACATGCATTAGCAGATCATATGACGGAGAATCTTGTAGATGATGAGTATAGATCGTTGAAGACTTACTTCCTGGACGAAGAATTAGCTTTCGTAGGGAAAGACATTTCTGAAGAATATGATGGTTGGATAATGTTCTTTGATGGAACTAAGAATTTGAGCGGATCCGGCATCAAAGCTATTTTGATCTCACCAACTGGGCAACATTATCCGGTATTAGCCAAACTCAGGTTCCTTTGCTCAAACAACATGGTTGAATATGAAGCTTGCATATTAGGACTTCGATGGGCAATTGATTTGGATGTCCATGAAATACTGATCATAGGAGATTCAGACCTATTGATTCATCAAGTTCGAGGAGAATGGGCCACTAAGAATTGGAAGTTGTTACCATACTTAGAGTGCGTGTATAGGTTGTGCAAAAGGTTCATCAAAGCAGAATTCAAACATGTGCCAAGGATCTAGAATGAATTCGCAGATGCCTTAGCCACTTTGTCTTCCATGATTCAAAATCCTGATCATAATTACATTGATCCTATTTACATCTACATAAACGAGCAACCGGCATACTGTTTTCATGTTGAGGAAGAGCCTAATGGAAAGCCTTGGTACAATGACATTCGAGGATATTTGAAGAGCGGTGAGTATACAGAGGATGCAACAAGTGTAGAAAAGCGTACAATTCGGAGGTTAGCGAATCAATTCTTTCTAAGTGGAGAAATCCTTTCTAGGAGGACTCCTGATTTGGGGTTGCTAAAGTGCATCGAAGCTGGAGAAGCTAGCAGACTGATTGAAGAGATACATGCAGGAACATGTGGTCCTCACATGAATGGTTTTACATTGGTAAAGAAGATCCTGAGATCAGGATATTTTTGGCTAACTATGGAGACAGGTTGTATCCGCTATGTTCAAAAATGTCACCAATGTAAGACTCATGCAGATAGGATCTGAGTTCCTCCCAACGAACTCCATGTTACTAGTTCACCTTGGCCCTTTGCATCTTAGGGCATGGACGTCATTGGTCCAATCGAGCCAGCAACATCCAATGGACATAGATTCATTCTGGTTGCAATCGACTACTTCACCAAATGGGTCGAAGCCACCTCTCACAAATTAGTGACAAAGAAGGCTATGGATGACTTTGTCAAAAATAATATTATCTGTAGGTTCAGGATTCCCGAGTCAATTATCACTGATAACGGAACCAACCTAAACAACGATTTGATGAGATCATTGTGTGAGAGGTTCAAGATCAGTCATCGAAATTCTACAACATACATACCTTAGATAAATAGAGTTGTTGAGGCTGCAAACAAGAACATCAAGAGGATATTGCGCAAGATGATCGATAATCACAAACATTGGCATGAAAAGTTACCTTTTGCATTGTTGGGGTATCGTACCACCATCAGAACCTCTACTGGGGCTACGCCTTATTTTCTGGTATATGGTAATGAAGCTGTGATACCTGTTGAGGTAGAGATACCATCTGTAAGAATTATTCAGGAAGCAGAGTTGGATGATGCTAAATGGATACAAGTTCGGGCGAAGAATCTGGCATTAATAGATGGAAGAAGAATTAACGCCATTTGTCATGGTCAACTCTATCAAAATAGAATGGCCAGAGCTTTCAACAAGAAGGTTAACCCCAGACACTTCTCACCTGGGCAACTGGTTTTGAAGCGGATTTTTCCAAATCAAGATGAAACAAAGGGTAAATTCTCATCAAACTAGCAAGGTCCATACATAGTCTCTCGGGTATTGATAGGTGGAGCACTCATACTTGCGGAAATGGATGGAGAAGTTTGGCCCAAACCTATCAACTCAGACGCTGTGAAGAGATATTAAATCTATGTTTGTTTCATGCTCTTTTACTCTGTATTTGGAACTACGCCAGACCTGATTCCCATTTAAGAGGGGATACGTAGGCGCTCCTATGAAGTTTGGTCATATCATAATAAAAATTTCATTTTTCCCTTTTGACTGTGTAACTGGGGAATTTTTTTTGAAAGGGTCTCAAAAATTCCATCAAAAGGACATCTTCTTTCAAATGACGATATTGGGGCAGAATTTTTTAGAGGAACTCAAAAATTCCATCAAAAGCATTTATTCTCAAAAATCAGTAACTTGGGCAGAATTTTTGAGACCCTCTCAAAAATTCCTTCAAACGAGCATTTTTTGCACAAAGATCAAACAACAGATTTGTCACTGAGTCAGATGTTGTAAAGTCTCAAACTGTGCCATGGTCAAAGATTCAACATTACTTTTTACAAATTAATATTTTCAAAAGATTTTTCAAAAAACTCTCTCCTATTTTACAAAACAAATGACCGAAAAGGTCTGGATAGCGAGTCAAAGGAAGCACACCGGTCGGAGCAGATCAACCTTCCCCATTTTTTTAAACTCACAATTTTTTTTGAATATAGGAAAGACAAGTACAGATACAGAAGACAACTTCAACATCACCTGACCGCTCTTAAGCTCGACGAATCGCCAGTCAAATGACATACTACCCTTCTGACAAAATAAAAGACCAAGTTATTTTGAGCCCGACAAATCGCTAATTATTGGTACATCTTTCCAATCAGACGAAAGAATCAAGCTACTTTATATCAATCCCGAACAACCGCCATTCAACGCCAACCTCTCTTTACTAGGACAGAGGGTCAAGTTACAATATTCTGAACTCGAAGATTGTCAACAAATGACACTCGACCCTTCTAACAAGGCGAAGGTACAAGATATTTTATGCTCTCAATCGACTATTATGCATGTGCCCGAAGATTTGCATTGTGTCAGAGACTGCATTGAGCCCGAGATTGCATTATGCCTTATGACTGCATGTGCCCAAAGACGGCATTGAGCTCGAGATTGCATTGTGCCCGATATTGCATGTGTTCGAGAATTACATCATTGTATGTGCCCAATGACCGCATGTGCCCGAAGATGGCATTGAGCCCGAGAATTGCATGTGCCTGATATTGCATGAGCCCGAAAATTACATTGTGTTCGATATTGCATGCGCCCGAATATTGCATTGTGCCCGATATTGCATGTGCCTGAGAATTGCATTGTGCCCGATATGAAATGAGCCCAAAGATTGCATTGTGCTCAATATTGCATGTGCCCGAGAATTGCATTGTGCCCGATATTGCATGAGCCCGAAGATTGCATTGTGCCCAATATTACATGTGCTCGAAGATTACATTGTTCCCAATATTGCATGTGTCCCAAGATTACATTGTGCCCGAGAATTGCATATGCCCAAATGAATTCCAATCAAGCTACAAGTATCAACAGATGTCCGAATTATAGATATGCTTTCTTTATTCATTATTTATATTCCTAAGGCGTCATGGTCAAAAGGCATCATTTTTCATGGCCTGCAGACATCATATCATGGCCTAAGGATTTACTTTCTACTTATCATGATTCAAAGGTGTCATAGTCTAAGGGCATCATTTTTCATGGCCCGCAGGCAACATTTTCATGACCTAAGGATATAATTTTTTTGCGTATCATAGCCCTAGACATCATAGCGTAAGACATCATTTTCATAGTCTTATGGCAAACATCATGGTCGATATGGGAAATTGTATCATGTTTACCTTTATCGTTAGTTTGATGTACTTGCTCTAATCATATTACAAGCTACAGATTTGTAGAAACTAACATTTTGCAGATAAGACATTTTTCTCCCTCTCGGCTACAATTATCGTGCTAACATTCATCACAACAAAGGCCCTATCAAATTCATTACTACTCATATTACCATTTTTCATTTAACCCTTGGCTACTCATATTACCGCTTCTCATCGAATTTTGCACTCTTAAATTGAAAATCTCTATATCATGCCTTTCTTGCTACTCTAATCTTATTCATTCAAGCCGATATCGTTCCCGTTCGAATACCATACCGCTCTTTCAATCCTTAGGAGTTTCGTCTGCTCCGGAGTCTAGAACTACACACGACATGATTCTCGTATAACCAAAGATATGTAGGTGGCTTAATACTAAAGTCTCGATCGTACCCTTTTTCAACTCTATGTCATTTTAATTGATCCCACTGACATCTCTTGTTGGTCGGACAAAATCGGTTACTAAGTCAACGTTGGTTGCCCGACAATTCATCCTTCATTCTCAAGCAACCAAGGGGCAGCTGTTGACACCTAATTTTGACCGACCTTTAGCAATTTTGGAAATGCTATTCGATTAAATACGTATTTTTTAAAAATATGTTGAATTTAAAATTTTAATCGATTTTGTCTAAAAAATTATATATTTAGTATGCATACTTTATAAAAATTATTATAGATACTATTAAAATATTTTAAAATTATTAGTATAACTCAAAATAATTCAAATGTTTTTTTTTAATTGAAGTAATTTTAAATTTAGTATTTTGTAGTATTTCAATTGGATAGCATTTCTTTAAATTCCCTCAAAATCATTTAAATGTTAGCCTACTCTATTCTAATTTCTTTAAATTTTAGCCACCTCAATTTCAATTTTATTTCAATTATAGTCATCCCTTCATTTCAATTCTAGCCGATTTTTATTACAAATTTGGCCATTCCAATTCTCAATCTAATTTGATCTTAAGATTTCACCTTTTAATCTCATCCGTCAATCATTTAAGTTAAATCCTAGCTGCTCATCTAAACTAATCATACGGTTCAGATAAAATCTCTTTAACCTTTCTATTTTATTTCAAAAGAACCAAAAACCCTAAATCATTATTCACTCCTGTCTCCCTCCCATCTTCAGCCACCACCACCTCTCTCTTCTCCCTCTTTGCTTTCTCCGATCGGCGACCCTCTCTCCCCTCGCCTTTTCTCCTTTCTCTTCTCTCTCCACCAGTAGCAGCAACAAGGTTGTTGCTCTTTCTCTATTCTCTTTTTTCCAGCAAAGACAGCAGTCCAGCATGAGCAGCAACAACCAAAGACTGGCGAACCACCATGTAGCAGTTTGCAGCGAAGTAGCAGTGCTTGGCGAGGTGCACGACATCAACAGCAGTAGCTCGGCAAGAAAACAGCAACAACAACTGCTTTTTTTAGCATCTCCGATGAAATCGTCTCCGAAAGTAGCAGCTCCAGCCGGCGAGAAGACCAGCAGCCGGAGATGACGCAACAGCACTCTAACGTCGACGCCCTTTCATTTCTCCAGCGGGCTCAAGGAAAACAACAACAACAAAATGATGTTGCTCCAATTTGGAATTTCGGTTATGCAGTGGATTTCGGTGAAGCTTTTGAGGATTTCAAGTTTGTTAAGAGATGGAGATCCATCCGAGTAAGTTTCTGATTAATTCTAAAGCACGTTTTTTTTATTTTCTTTGGTGATTTTCATTTAAAGATGAGTATGTTGAAATTTGAGTATCATATTTTCTTGTTTTGCTGGCTGTTTCAGTTTGTGTGATTATTGCGTATCAGCTTATTTAGTAAAACTTGTTTAGGTTGCTATTATCTATTCAAGTTTTCTCCCTCGCTTCTATTATAATCTGCTAGGCTTTAATTTGTGAAGTTTGTTTTAGTGCACTGGCTACAATGTGTCTATGCTCTAACAGTAGGTTGCTCATTCTCGTTATTTGTAGAATAAAGCCTAGTTTATGATCTCCTTAGATTAATTTCTCCATAGTAAAAAGCTTGATTTTTTTTTATTTGTTTGAGAATCATATTTGTTCTTAAAATAATCACTCTTGATTTTCCTTGATATTTTACATGCTGATTTATCCCCTTAATATGGGTAATGTTGATGTGTTAATGGTTTCCTCATATCTGTTGGGATCCCTTAAATCTAGAAATTTAGCTAATTGCTTGGTCAAAATTGCTCCTTTGCGGTGATTTAGACTTCTGAATATTATTAACCATTATTGCCTTGCCTGTAATTAGTTGGGTTAGTACTGGACTTTTCTTCCTATGGTAAGTGTGAAATTAATGAGTAAAAGTGTGTACTACTTCTTTCCTTATAATTTTCTATTGCTGATTTTAATATTAGTTGATAGTTGCTGTAAATTGATCCCTTTTCTCTTAATATTTGTCTTGAATAATTCTTACTTGTTTATTTATGGTAATCTAATATTAGGTGAATTTTTTGACTTAAGGTAAATTTTGCTTTTATGTGCTGGTCGGTGTTTACTGTCTAACTTTAAAAATTTTCCTTGTTTTATTTAGCTGCTGACATATTTGGTAAAAATAATTTGAAATAATTTTGATTTGGCTCTTCTTTATTTAAGGAAAGAGAATATTACTTTTTTCCTGATTTTATTCTTGTCCTATTATATGTCCTCTCCTCTACTATATAAAGGGATGCCCTCATTCTTATTAGGACATATTTTTAACCATCATGACACTCTTATACGGTTGAACACATTGTCACATTGCTCTCACATTGCTCATACGTGAATACTAAATATAAATAGTGCTCTCGCTATTTTTTAAAATAAAAAAAGAAAAAAAAGGAATTAAGATTCCGGTAATCATTCTAAGTGCTGCTTCACTCGGTTTTGTTGTGTTTGGGTCTAGTATAGAATCAAACTGGGTCTTCATTGCTGATAAATAATTCTGCATAACTGGTTAGTTCCTTTCATTAGTTTAATCTTATTTTCTTTTGCATTGTTTGGTCGAAATAAATAAAAGGAAGTATTCGGGTTAGTTTTCCTTATCGCTTATTTCGATGTGTGATTTTACATGACTTGGTGAAATTCGTGTGTTTGCTGTGAATAGCTTTTATGTTTTCTATCTATTAGTTATTATTATGCTATGATCTCATGTTGGGTGTTATTCTATTAAACAGGTTTTGAACTTGAAGTTCAAGTTGAAGAGTTGCCATGAGAAGAGATTATTTAATTTCTGTATTTTGAATTCGTATTTATTATTTATTTCAGTTTGTAATATTTGTATAACTCTAAACTCTCCTATATATATGATATAACTTGGGGATCGTTTAAGGGGGAGGGGATATATGTGCTAAGTGCTTAGTTATCGGTTAGAAAGCATGCCTATAGGATTGTGAATATTGTTGGCATTTATCAATTCTCTATCATAATTCTGATATTTCTAGAAATCCTAAAAAATAGGTTTATTGTTGATCATTGTTATTATCTCTGCAAATCTTTGTTTAAAAAATGGATCACTTGTCTTAATACGAATTAACGGCTCCCTCATAATAAATGTCTTTATATTGTTTGGCACTGTTTTAATAATGTTTGGCATGGTCACTTAAGTAGATATTATGCCTATAGGATGTAATTAAATCTTTTTCCACTTGGGGAGTAGAGAATCATGCATATAAGGTTTTTCATGGTTTCTTTAAATCTAAGTAGCAGAATGTTTGATCAAAATAAATTCCAACTTGATAACTTAATAATTTAGGCATGTTAATCAGTTAGTCAGATCCCAATAAGCGTTAGTATGTCAATTTTAGCATTATTATCGACTAAAAATCTTGCCCACAAGTCTTAATAGTTTCCAGTATGTTAAAGGTTATAACAAAATTGCATTGCATATTTTCTACCTAGTTAAACAGATTCTGTGACATTATTTATTGCCAATTTAAAATGTATTAAGAATATGCTCCAAAATTATTAATTTTCTGTATCGTAATTAACTGTTTTGCCACTTAAAATCAGCTACTAAATCAACTTCTGCATCTAATAAGCTGATTGAAATTTCTGCATTAATATTAAAATCTGCTTGGGTAAAATTATGCTCGGAATTAATTTTTTCTGCATTTGAACTATCACTTAAATTAGTTTTTGCACTAATAATACCATATGCTACGGTTCTAAAAATAATATATTTTCTGCATTTGTTATTTGTTTGTCCTAATTAAAATCAGCTACTGACTTTTTGCAAATTGATTGGCATATCAAATTAATTTCTGTAATAATTATTATAATCTGCTACTCTTTCAAAATATTTCTGCATGTGTGATCACTTTTCTGCTGTATTTTAAAATCAATAAATAAAAATATGTTATGTCATAAATTTCTATCCTTTTAAAATCAGTTGATAACTAAAATTTGTTTTTCTGTAATAATTTTTGCCACTCTAATTTAAGTATTTACTATTGTAATGCTTGTTAATATGTCACACACTCAAGCATGAGACCTTTCACTTTATGTGTGTTTGCTAGCATGCTAAATAAAAAAAAACTAGAGGCCAATATGAGATTTACGTGCCAAGTGTTGTCCTATTTGTTTGACTTGGTGTCTAGGTGGGCCTATTAGGAATCATATATTTTGACTTTCTCTAAATCCACCCTAATAGTAGTTCAATGCCTCTTGGACTTTAAGCGAGGACGCTAGACACCTTTTAGAGATGAAAAACATGTGGTGGTGGGGTAGAGGGTAGCTTAGGCCCTACGGATATGATGACATTGACTCAGTTTTAATGACAAACCTTGGTTTTGTTTGTCCCTACGAGAAACCGACCGAAATAAAGAAAGTCAAGTGCTGATCCATAAAGTCCTTCAGAGTCTCCCTTTCCTTTTCTCCCTTTACTTGTTTTACAATTATAATTATTTGGGGTAGCTTGAAAAAATAAAATTGATTATCCTATTTGATTGTGTAATTTCTATCTTCTCACTTATCTTCTATAAATTGTTTCATGTTTAATAGATATATTTAATGTTATGTCATCACTTAGTCTTGCATGTTTAATTAAATAATAAGTGAATAAATTGATCTTAATTTTTTAATATTAGTTATCACTTAGCAAGCTTGTTTAAATAACCAATAAATGAAGTGACCTTAAATGCTACTTGTAACCCCACAAAAATTGCATGAGATATGACCAGGACCCATATTTGTGGACCTTAAGGGATGCCTAATTCAATGGCTATCTTATTATAGCTCTTTTGAACCCATTTGAGAGCCTCATCTTTTGATCCTACCCGTCCATCTACCATTTTAAATCTACACCCTTCATCCGAAATTAATCAAAAGATGAGATCAATTCCTTAGCTCTTCCCTATTCAAATCTACAAACCAAAACCTAGACTATTCCTCAATTCTCTTCCTCTTTTCCCTTGAAGATTAGCTCTGTCGCCCCCTCTATCTCCTTGCCATTTTCCGGTGCAAGCCATCAGAGGAGGCGATGCATTTCTCCCTCCCTTCTCCTTTCCCGGCGAGACCACCACGAGGTAGTGAGCACCGGCGAAATCCCTTCGCCTTCTCCTCTCCGTTCCTTTCTTCTCCCCTCTCACTGGCGAAGATGAGCAGGCAACAGCTCTAACCAGTGACCAGCAGTGCTAGTAGCAGCTATAACCAGCGAATTCCAGTAGCTCCAAATAGCAGCCAGGCGAACCACCTGCAGGACGACGAAGACAACAACAACTCCATCAAGCAGCCGACGAGATCCCAGGCGACCAGCAGTCGCCGGTGACGAGAAACAGCAACAGCCAACACCGAACATGTCTGGCAAACTCCAACAGCAAACAACTTCGACCACTGTCTAGCGAAGCTATCGCGAGGAGCAGCTCCAGCGAGGTAGGTGGCAGCAATGACGTTGCTCGAACCAGCGTGCTCTAGCGAGATGGAATACCTTGGACAACATTTGCTCGGACCAAAATCTTAAAATCTTGGCTTGTTGAAGATGGATCATAATAGATCCGTTCGGGTTAGTTTCCTCTTTTAGGATTTTCTATTATATATGTTCAATTTATACATGGAGAAACCATGACGCTCATACATGTGTATTCTAGATAGATTTCATTTTGTTCTATGATTCATTGTGAGTTTCTGAGTTTTCTGATCTTTTGAATAATCGTACATTTTAGTTGTTATGTGATTTTAGATTGGTTTATCATGCTGCCCAGAACTTCAATATTGTGTTATACGCCAGGATATGCTATACTTATGATCGTTGGGAATAAATGCTAACACTGATAGGAGTTTCTCATACAGGATAAAATCGATAAAGATTTGATCTCATATGATTTTGTTGGTAGTTGGATCATTTGGCAAATCGATTGATATTGGTGGTTTCTAATGCTAAACTGCTCATGATTTGGTTATTCCATTTATGAAGATTTGTAGATTGTCTTGCTAAAAGCTCGATTTAATAGTATAATGGTAACCGATTTTTAGTATTAACTTATTAATATATGGATGTTAATATTTGACTGTAGTGTTCTTCCCTTATTTAAGCTTTAGAATAGACCTCTAATTACTCTGGCTATATGGTAAGCTCATTTATACAGGGTTGTTGATATTTGACCGAAAAAGGTAATTATTCTCTTCCCCTTAAACAATTATTATTTGTCTTGCTTGATTGTGGCATATTATTTGTTAAATTGACCGTAATTGCCTTAGTTAAAATAGGCAGATTCTTACTTAGATTTATTTGGTAAAAAGGCTTGGTTGAATGCTTGATTGACTTTTGTTAATTGATTTGTTTACCTTAACAGATTCTTACTTGCTCGTATATTTGGTAAAAAATAAAATAATAAGTTTTGTTTTCCTTCTTAACAAGGAAAATGTTTTAATTGATTCTTAATTTATTTCCTTCCCCTTAATATGTGTCCCCCTACTCCTTATATAAATCAGACCTTCTCATTATAAAACGACCTGGACATTCTAATGATAGCAAAAAAAAACTGCTCTCACCCACACATCTTGACTTTGCTTACTCTTGAATACTTTTAAAAATAGTACTCTCTACTTACAAGAAAGATTCTAGTAAACTTTAAGTTTCCTCTATACTTGATTTTTGCTCTGTTCGGGTCGGAGAGTGGATCAAGTTTGTCTTCATTGCTGTTAACATATATTCTGCTTAACCGGTCAGTTGTTTCTCTATTAGTTTAATTTCCGTTTTGCATCGTTTCAATTGTTGTTATGTGTTTGAATGAATAAAAGTATGAATAAAAGGAAGCATTCGGGTTCTCTTCTCCCTTTTTATATGTGATGTATGTGCGTGATGTCATATTCAGTGTGCTATTTATTTGAGTAATTCGATGCTTGAGTTAATGAGTATGTCCTTTGCCCGTCTCTATTAAAATGAATAATGTTAAGTGTCCCTTTTATTAATTATATTTGTGCTATATTGCTTTCTGATGTTTAGTAGGGGTTTTGAATATTGGGTTCAAGTGCTAAAGAGTCGCTTGAGATGGGTTTTCAGACGAAATTTAGTTTATTATTATATTTATTGCTCCATTTTTAGTTTGGTATTGTAATAGTTGTATTAACTCTAACCCTCTAATATTATATGAAATAACTTGGGGAATCGTCTAAGGGGGAAGGGAATTATGTGCTTCTTGTTTATTTATTTTTTATCTTAACTTATTTGTGTTAGAAACCATGCTTATAGGATTGTGATTTGTTTGATAGTTCGTATTTTTAACAAATTTGTCTTAGATCTAATTAAAATAAAGCATATGCCATTGTCGTTAATCATCTATTTAATCTGTTAATTATAGTTTAAAAATTGATCCTGTTTTAATTATTTATTATAACATGTTATTGGTTGGCATTAACTACCACCTTAATTATTAACAAATGAATGATATATATTCGCTCCATGTTTCGACTAAGCTCCTTTTATATAATAAATGAATAAATTTTGAATATTGTCATAATATGTCTTATATTGAAATATTATTTTTTCATCTTAGATACCATGTCTATAGGATCTAAATAATTTTAAATATATTATTTAAGTGTAGTAGGTATCCATATATGTTAAATAGTTATAATGTATGCTTAAGATCAGAAATTAATACCAGCTTTTCACTTAGAAACTATGCTTATAGGACTAAATAAAATAATAATAATAATAAGATAACTTTCAGCATGATAAAATTGAAACAAATTTGTTTTGAATTTTCCTGCACACTGTTAAACAATTTTCTGCAATGTATTTTTCTGGCTACTTAAAATCAAACTATTTAATTTCCAGCATGTTAAACAACTGAATCACATTTTGTTGTGCATGTTTTTCTGCTACTGTTAATCAATTTTGTGATATAATTATTCTGCCACTAAAAATAAGTTTAATAAATATCTCTTTGCATGTCAATAAAATACCTTAAGTGTTCATAAGTTAAGTTTGTCATTAGAAATCATGCCCAGAGGAGTTGACTAATAAAATCAATGCTAATTAATCATTTTAATTAATTTCAGTGTGTTTTAATAACTTAATCTTGTTAATTAATCAAGTTCTAACTAACTTTAAGTTGCTAATAAAAATGTAGCATGTTAATCAGCTAGAAATTTTGTCAGCATGTTTAACCACCTAGATATCATGTTTATAGGCTAGCTAGTAATTTTGTCAGCATGTTTAACCACCTAGATATCATGTTTATAGGCTTCTAATAGTTTTTTTTTTTAACATGTTAAATAATTGAAGTAATTTGCTAAATATTCCTACTCCCTGTTAAATAATTTATGCACTGCTGCTGTTATTTTGGCCAGTTAATTAAAATCAATTAACTAACTTTCTAGTGTACTTGAACTGCTTAAAACCAATCTGCCGATTAAATATGTCCAAAATAGCTAGTTTCTACATTATTAATAATTGTTTGGCCACTTAAAATTAATTAAATAAAAATAACCTTTTTGCTTGTGATCACTTTTTTGACACTTAAAAAATAAAAATAAAACAATAAAAATAAAACTAACAGTTGCTTTTTTTGCATGTCATTTAAATTGGTCCTAAGTTATGCATGAATTATGCTTGTTTGATGACGCCCCTTTTAAACTAAAATGTGCTCAGTTAATTGTTTTCAGTGTCGTATTTTTCTGCCCCTCTAATATTAACCAGTATTGTTATAATATCTGTTTTGTATGTTCACACACTTAGCATGAAATTCTTTCACAATTATATGTGTTTGCAAGTATGTTAATTAAAACTTAGAGGCCAACTTGAGACTTTATATGCTAAATGAAATGTTTTATTTGTATGACTTGGTGTCTAGGTGGGCCTATTAGGAATCATATATTTTATCTTTGTCTAAAAGCATGCGGTGGTGGGGTAGGGGTAGTTTAGACCCTACAGAGATGATGACATCGACTCAGTCTTAATGACAAACCTTGGTTTTGTCTGTCCCTACGAGAAGCCAATTGAAATAAAGAAAGTCGAGTGCTGATCCGTAAAGTCCTTCAGAGTCTCCCTTTCCTTTTGTCCCTTTATTTTTTTATAATTATATTTATTTGGGGTAGTTTAATTAAATAAAAAAAATGATATTTACTTATATATTTGTCTGCTTTCTATCTTCTCGCTATTTCTTTTAAATTCTATTTTTGTTAGTTATTTAGTATTATGTTATCACCTAGCTTTTGCATGCTTAATTAAATAAATAAATAAATAAATTGATCTTAATTGTTTAATATTAATTATCACCTAGCAATCGTGTTTAATAAATAACCAATAAATGAAGTGACCTTAATTACTACTTATAAGCCCCACATAAATTGCATGAGATACGGCCGGGACCCACATTTGTGGACCTTGAGGGATGCCTAACACCTTCCCCATGAGGTAACTTGAACCCTTACCCTGATCTCTAGTTCGTTGATCTTAGTTAGACTAGTTTAGGTTAGATAGGTGCCCTAACGCGCCTTAATTTATTAGGTGGCGACTCTTCATTTTTCAAAACCTAAAAGAGTTGTTAGGTCGTGCACCAAAACCCCATTTTTGTAGAAAAATACGTATTCAATCGAATAGCATTTCAGAAAATTTATAGGTCGATCAAAATTGTGTGTCAATAGCTGCCCCTTGGTTGCTTGAGAATGAAGGATGAATTGTTGAGCAACCAACGTTGACTTAGTAGCCGATTTTGTTTGATCGACGAGAGATGTCAGTGGGATCAATTGAAATGACATAGAGTTGAAAAAGGATACGATCGAGACTTTGGTATTTAGTCGCCTACATATCTTTGGTTATACGAGAATTAGGTCGTGTGTAGTTCTAGATTCAAGAGCAAATAAAACTCCTAAAAGCGGTACAGTATTCGAACGAGAGTGATATTGGCTTAAATGGATAAGTTTAGATTAGCGAGAAGAGCATGACAGAACAATTTCTAGTTAGGAGCGAAGAATTTGATGAGAAGCGGTAATATGAGTAGCCAATGGTTAAATGAAAAATGATAATATAAGTAGTAAATAATTTGATAGGGTCTTTGTTGCAACAGATGTAAGCACGACAATCGTAGCCGAGAGGGAGATTGATCTTACCTGCAAAATGTTAGTCTCAGCAAATCTGTAGCTTATAATATTATTAGAGAAAATATCAAACAAACGATAAAGGTAAACATGATGCAATTTCCCATATCGACAATGATGCTTGCCATAAGACTATGAAAATGATGTCTTATGCTATGATATCTAGGGCCATGATACGCAAGAATTATATCCTCAGGTAATGAAAATATTGTCTGCGGGCCATGAAAAATGACGCCGTTAGACTATGATACCTTCGGATCATGATAAGCAGAAAGAAAATCCTTAGGCCATGATATGATGTCTGCAGGCCATGAAAAATGATGCCTTTAGATCATGATGCCTTAGGAATATAAATAATGAGTAAAGAAAGCATATCTGTAATTCGGGCATCTGTTGATACTTGTAGCTTGATTGGAATTTATTCGAGCATGCAATGATATAATGTAATCTCGGGCAAATGCAATTCGGGGACAATGCAATCTTTGGGCACAAATGCAAATTGGGCACAGGCAGTCTTCGGGCATAATGCAATCTCGGGCACATGCAATGATGTAATTCTTGGGTACATGCAATATCGAGCACAATGTAATTCTCGGGGACATGTAATATCGAGCACAATGCAATCTTCGGGGACATGCAATATCGGGCACAATGCAATCTTCGAGCACATGCAACATCGAGCATAATGCAATATTCGGGCACAATGCAATATCGGCCACAATGTAATCTTCAGGCTCATGCAATATCGGGCACAATGCGATTCTCGAGCACATATAATTCGGGCACAATGCAATCTTTGGGCATATGCAATATCAGACACAATGCAATCTTCGGGCTCATGCAATATCGAGCACATGTAATTCTCGGGCTCAATGCTATCTTCAGGCATATGCAGTCATTAGGCACATGCAATGATGTAATTCTCCAGCACATGCAATATCAGGCACAATGCAATCTCGGGCTCAATGCCATTTTCGGGCACATGCAGTCGTCAGGCATAATGCAATCTCGGGCTCAATGCAGTCTCAGACACAATGCAAATCTTTAGGCACATGCATAATAGTTGATTGAGAGCATACAATATCTTGGACCTTTGCCTTGTTAGAAAGGTCGAGTGTCGTTTGTTGACAATCTTCGAGTTTAAAATGTTGTAACTTGACCCTCTGTCCTAGTAAAGAGAGGTTGTCATTGAATGGTGGTTGTTCGGGATTGATATAAAGTAGCTTGATTCTTTCGTCTGATTGGAAAGATGTACCAATAATTAGCGATTTGTCAGGCTCAAAATAACTTGGTCCTTCATTCTGTCGAAAGGGTAGTAGGCCATTTGACTGGCGATTCAGCGAGCTTAATAGCGGTCAGGCGATGTTGAAGTTGTCTTCTATATCCGTACTTGTCTTTCCTGTATTCTAAGAAAAATTGTGACTTTAAAAAAATGGGGGAGGTTGATCTACTCCGACCGGTGTGCTTCCTTTGACTCGCCATCCAGACCTCTCCGAGCATTTGTTTTGTACAATAAAAGAAGAGAGTATTTTGAAAAAGCTTTTGAAAATATTAATTTGTAAAAAGTAATGTTGAATCTTTGACCATGGCACAGTTCGAGACTTTACAACATTTGACTCAGTGACAAATCTGTTGTTTGATCTTTGTTGAAGATTGTAGCTTGATTGCTGTGAATTTTTTTAGGCCCTCTCAAAATTTTTGCCCCAGTTTTGGTTTGTGCAGAAAATGCTCGTTTGAAGGAATTTTTGAGACCTTCTTAAAAATTCTGCCAAAGTTACTGATTTGTGAGAAGAAATGCTTTTGATGGTATTTTTGAGTTCCTCTAAAAAATTCTGCCCCAGTATCGTGATTTGCAAGAAATGGTCCTTCTGATGGAATTTTTGAGACCCTCTCAAAAATTCTGCCCTAGTTACACAGTCAAAAGGGAAAAATGAAATTTTTAGTATGATATGACCGAATTCCATAGGAGTGCCTACGTATCCCCTCTTAAATAGGAATCAGGTCTGACGTAGTTTCAAATATAGAGTAAAAGAGCATGAAACAAACTTAGATGTAATATCTCTTCACAACGTCTGAGTTGATAGGTTTGGGCCAAACTTCTCCATCCATTTCTGCAAGTATGAGTGCTCCGCCTGTCAATACCTGAGAGACTATGTATGGACCTTGCCAGTTTGGTGAGAATTTACCCTTTGTTTCATCTTGATTTGGAAAAATCCTCTTCAAAAACAGTTGCCCAGGTGAGAAGTGTATGGGTCTAACCTTCTTGTTGAAAGCTTTGGCCATTCTATTTTGATAGAGTTGACCATGACAAATGGCGTTAATTCTTCTTCCATCTATTAATGCCAGATTCTCCGGCCGAACTTGTATCAATTTAGCATCATCCAACTTTGCTTATTGAATAATTCTGAGAGATGGTATCTCTACCTCAGTTGTTGAGCTAACTCGCTAGCGCTAGCGCACTACGGCTTTTCAACCTCCTGCAGGTCCCTTTATTCCCTCCGGCTTACACGGACTTAAAAGAGTACCTAAGGCGGATTAGTGGTTTATTTTCAGCAAGGAAGAGAGGAATTCATAAACGAGGCTTAGCCTTCGAAGTACCACATAAGCAAGAAAGCCAATAGATCTTGAATAGCCTGTAAGAAAGGACTTATGAACAAGATTTTACTATAGTATCAAATCCACATATAAATCATGTATGCAAGTTGGCACAACGCTTTCGCTTTAAACTTTTTTTGCTCATTTGGTCTGTGCGATCAAATTAGCTCTCCTGCCTGTGTATCCCATGCCCGGTGCCGTTGATCTGTCTGATGGGAGAGATTCACCAATTCCCTTATTTCAATATGTTGTATCCTCTACAGGGGTGGAGTACCCTCTATTCAATATATGATTTCTTGCCTGGAGGGATATGGAAACATTGAATTCAGCAATTTGCAAACTTTTCTTTGATTCTTGACACATGTCATGCTGGATTTGAAGAAATAGAAATGAAAGTCTAATTCCGCTAGAGAAGGTTGAATCTGGATTAAACCAAAGAGGAGTTTTTGACTCAAAAAGTAGTTACTCTGTATTTGGAACTACGTCAGACTTGATTCCCGTTAAAGAGGGGATACGTAGGCGCTCTTATGGAGTTAGGTCATACCATGACAAATGGCGTTAATTATTCTTCCATCTATTAATGCCAGATTCTCCGCCTGAACTTGCATCCATTTAGCATCATCCAACTCTGCTTCCTGAATAATTCTTTGAGATGGTATCTTTACCTTAGTAGGTATCACAACTTCATTACCATATACCAGAAAATAAGGCGTAGCCCCAGTAGAGGTTCTGATGGTGGTACGATATCCCAACAATTCAAAAGGTAACTTTTCATGCCAATGTTTGTGATTATCGATCATCTTGCGCAATATCCTCTTGATGTTCTTGTTTGCAACCTCAACAGCTCCATTCATCTGAGGTCTGTACGCTATAGAATTTTGATGAATGACCTTGAACCTCTCACACAATGATCTCATCAAATCGCTGTTTAGGTTGGTTCTATTATCAGTGATAATTGACTCAGGAATCCCAAACCTACAGATAATATTATTTTTGACAAAGTCATCCACAACCTTCTTTGTCACTGATTTGTGAGAGGTGGCTTCGACCCATTTGGTGAAGTAGTCGATTGCAACCAGAATGAATCTATGTCCATTGGATGCTGTTGGCTCGATTTGACCAATGACGTCCATGCCCCAAGATGCAAAGGGCCAAGGTGAACTAGTAACATGAAGTTCGTTGGGAGGAACTCAGATCATATTTGCATGAGTCTGACATTGGTGACATTTTTTTAACATAGCAGATACAGTCTATCTCCATAGTTAGCCAGAAATATCCCAATCTCAGGATCTTCTTTGCCAATGTAAAACCATTCATGTGAGGATCACATGTTCCTTCATGTATCTCTTCAATCAGTCTGCTAGCTTCTCCAGCTTCGACGCACCTTAGCAACCCCAAATCGGGAGTCCTCCTATAAAGGATTTCTCCACTTAGAAAGAATTGATTCGCTAACCTCTGCATTGTACCTTTTTGTACACTTGTTGCATCCTCTGTATACTCACCGCTCTTCAAATATCCTTGAATGTCATTGTACCAAGGCTTTCCATCAGGCCCTTCCTCAACATGAAAACAATATGCTGGTTGCTCGTATATGTAGATGTAAATAGGATCAATGTAATTATGATCAGGATGTTGAATCATGGAAGACAAGGTGGCTAAGACATCTGCGAATTCATTCTGGATCCTTGGCACATGTTTGAATTCTTCCTTGATGAACCTTTTGCACAACCTATGCACGCACTCTAAGTATGGTAACAACTTCCGATTCTTGGTGGCCCATTCGCCTCGAACTTGATGAATCAATAGGTTTGAATCTCCTATGATCAGTATTTCTTGGACATCCAAATCAATCGCCCGTCGGAGTCCTAATATGCAAGCTTCATATTCGGCCATGTTGTTTGAGCAAAGGAACCTAAGTTTGGCTGATACCGGATAATGTTGCCCAGTTGGTGAGATCAAAATAGCTTCGATGCCGGATCCGCTCAAATTCTTAGTTCCATCAAAGAACATTCTCCAACCATCATATTTTTCAGAAATGTCTTCCCTCATAAAAGCTACTTCTTCGTCCGGGAAGTAAGTCTTCAACAGTCTATAGTCATCATCTACAGGATTCTCTGCCATATGATCTGCTAATGTATGTGCCTTCGCTGCATTTTGTGTAACGTACACTATGTCAAACTCTCTCAGTAATATCTGTCATTTAGCCAGTTTACCTGTAGGCACGGGCCTTTGAAAAATATACTTCAGAGGATCCATCCTTGAAATCAAATAAGTGGTATGCGAGGAGAGGTAGTGTCGCAGCTTCTGGGCGACCTAAGTTAAAGCACAACAAGTACGCTCCAATAGAGAATATCGAGCCTCATATGATGTAAACTTCTTGCTCATGTAATATTCTGCCTGCTCCTTCTTTCCAGTCTCATCATGTTGCCCCAAAATGCAGTTGAAAGCATTATCCAACACCGATATGTATAATAATTATGGTTTGCTAGATTCCGGTGGAACCAACATAGGAGGATTAGACAAGTAATCTTTGATTTTGTCAAATGCTTGTTGACATTCATCTGTCCATTTAACCGCAACATCCTTCTTCAACAACATGAAAATAAGCTCGCAAATAACAGTAGACTGGGCTATGAAACGATTGATGTAATTGAGTCGTCCCAAGAAACTCATTACCTCCTTCTTACTCTTCGGCGAAGGTAAATCACGAATGACTTTGATTTTTGATGGATCTAATTCTATACCTCGGCGGCTGACAATGAAACCCAGAAGCTTTCCAGCAGGAACCCCAAAGACACATTTTGCAGGATTCAACTTCAAGTTATACCTGTGTAGCATGGCAAAGAACTTTCACAGATCATCCAGATAATTTGAACCCTTTTTTGATTTGATGATGACATCATCCATATAAACTTCAATTTTCTTATGGATCATGTCGTGAAACAGGGTGGTCATTGCCTTCATGTATGTAGCCCTAACATTCTTTAAATCGAAAGAGATTACCTTGTAGTTGTAAACACCCCACGGTGTGATGAAAGCAATCTTCTCAACATCGTCCTTGTGCATTTCAATTTGATGATAGCCGGCAAAGCAATCCACGAATGATTGTATTTCATTCTTAGCACAGTTGCCAATCAAGATGTGTATGTTGGGCAATGGAAAATTATCCTTGGGACTAGCTTTGTTGAGATCTCGATAATCTATACAAACTCTAACCTTTTCGTCTTTCTTGGGCAGTGGAACGACATTAGCAAGCTAGGTTGGGTACTCCGTCACTTGACGGATTCCAGCATCTAATTTCTTCGATATTTCTTCTTTGATTTTCAAACTCAACTCAGGCTTGTATTTTCTCAGTTTCTGCTTCACAAGAGGACAGGCTGGATCAGTGGGTAATCGATGAGCTACGATTGAAGTGCTTAGCCCTGTTATGTCTTCGTAGGACCAGGCGAAGATATCCTTATTCTCCATGAGACACTTGGTATACTCTTTCTTGTCATCCTCCATCATATGAATGCTTACTCGGGTCTCTTGTGCCACTTCTGAGTTTCCTAGATTTACCACCTCTATTTCCACTAAATTCGGGTTGGGCTTTTTCTCGTATTCCTCAACCTTTCTGATTAACTCTTTAGGGAACTCACTTTCTGTGACTTCCTCTAAGTCATTAATGTTAAGCTGTGCAATCTCATTATATGCTATAGTCTCAGATTCAACATTTTTATAACAAATTTTACTGGAAGAAAGAATAACGCACATATAAATATAAGATATTAAATAGATGGGAAAAGAACTTTATTGATTAAAACTCAAGAGTTTCATAAAACTATCATTTGATAACAATAACAGAGAACTGGAATTTAAAACTGTTTATTGAAATTTTTTAAAATTTAATAAGAAAACTTCTTCCAAAGCTACCTAGATGCCCGACGAGGTCTGGATGGAGTTGAGGTCCAAATGTTGATGCTGATCTTCGCTTCACTGCTTCCTCTAGGGTCCTCTTTCTCCTCCTCGCTGATCATGACATTGCAGCCTTTTCCTTCCTCTTTGGTCAAAGACAAACTTTTCATATCTTCTAGAACCTCATCAATGATGCCACCCATGAAACCTGCCGATTGAAATGATTGGTGCAACGGTGGTATAGGTTTCTTCAACGGATAGCAGTACCCATCTCTAGGTGGCTGCCAATCAAGCTACTCCTCAGTAATATATTTGTATCCCAAGCCGAAAGTGATTGAATGATGAACGGGTTGTATAGGTTCAACTATTCCTTATAGATTGGCTCCCAAACCTTTCCCGAGCTCAAAACCAAACCAAGCCATCATATCTATGATCATCTGGCTAACCCAAGGTTGCACTTCAATGTTACTGACAAAATCCACTGTATGGTACATCTCACCGTCTAGATGACCCTTTCCTTCTATCGCATTTAACGGATGTCCCTTTTCCCCATGGACTACAACCTCTTCGTGATCCCATTCAAACTTCAAGCATTGATGAAGAGTAGAGGGAACTGCTCCAGCCATATGAATCCAAGGACGACCTAGCAATAAGTTATATGAAGATGGAATGTCCAAGACTTGGAAAGCTATTGGGAAAGTAGCAGGACTAATGAGCATGTCCAAGGTTATTTGTCCAATAGTACCCCTCTGAGAGCCATCAAAAGCCAAGCCTTTAGTGATTATCTTATCCTGATATTGAGCTAAAATGTACAAAGCCTTATTGTGGGCTGTTCTTTCAAGTGGTAACTCATCTTCGTGAAAAGATATTCGGTATGCCTCAAAAACCTGCCCGACCATTTGGGCTACCTCTCCATGAGTGATGCTAGATGGGACATAGGCTTCACCCAGGACCTTAAATAGAGCGTTCTGATGAGTTTTGAAAGATTGAAGCAATGACAAGATTGATATTTGAGACGTGGTTTTACTCAATTGATCAACAATAAAGTACTCTTTAGCTTGTGCCTTCTTCTAGATACCATGATCTTCAAACTCTACAATTGGTGCCTTGGACTTGCTGGAGCTACCTTAAACCAAATTTTTGGAAGTGTAAATTCTTCCAGATCTAGTTACTCCTACTGCATTGTCTACTTCTTCCACTTTCGCCTTTCCCTTTCCATAATCCCATGGGACAGCATGGGTATCAAATTGGGGAGGAGGAGGAGCTCTAAGGACGCTGAATGGGGGCTTGGGCATGGCAACCTCAACCTTAAACAGAGCACGCCTTTGCACTACCATTGGAGTCTGGACGGTAACAGTCATTGATTCTTCTGGCTTAAGGACCCAGATAGATTTCTCCCAATCCGAGGTATCATCAACTTCTACCATGTTGACCTGATGGTTAGGCAGAGGGTTGTTTGCAACATTTGGTGTTGGATCCTTGAGCTGGATGGCCTTAGTATCAATCAACATTTGAACCTTATCTTTCAGGGCTCTGCAAACTTCGATAGTGTGACCTTTCATCCCAGAATGGTAGGCACAAACCTTGTTAGAGTCATACCATTTTGTGCGGACATCCACATGCAATGCAGGAACTGGGATGACATAGCCAGCCTTTTTCAATCTCTCATAAAGCTGGGCTATGGGCTCAGCCAGAGGGGTATAATTTTTTGTAGGTCTTCTTTCATATGGAGGTCTATTTTGGTAGTTCGGTATTTGAGTGGGTGGTGGAGTTTGGAAGTATGTTGGCTAGGCATTATAAACAGGATATGAAGCTTGCTGCTATTGATGAGGAGCACTTAGGTAATATATTGGTGTGGGATGGGGAGATATAGGTGGTGGAGCTGAAGAATATGGAGTTTGAGGATATGGAGATGGAGGTGGGGTTGTTGCTCGGTACTTATATGGGGTTCTAGTTCCCTAAGCCATCATGACCGAACCTATTTTCTTTTGGTTTTCTGCCATTCCACTAGATTGCAGAGCTTTGTTGGTGGCTTGTAAGGCCTCTAGGTTGATGATAGTCCCATTTTTATGCCTCCTTCAATTCTTTCGCCTAATTTGATAATTTCAGTGAAACTCTTCTCATCTACAAGCATCATCCTGTCATAATATTGTAGCTCTTGGGCACAAATGAAGTAGTCTTTCATTTGAGATTCTTCCATGGGAGGTCTGGCCCTAGCCGCCTTAGACCTCCATCTTATGGCGTAATCCCTGAAGGATTCACTGGGCTTTTTTAGGTTTTGGATGTAGAACCAGTCAGGTGCATTTTCTACATTAAATCCAAACCTGTTCATAAAGTCTGTTACCATGTCCACCCACTCAACCCATTTTCGAGGGTCTTGTTCAATATACCATGATAGAGCCTCCCCAGTGAGACTCTTCATAAACAACTTCATGAGTATCTTCTCACTATCCCCACCCCTACAAGCTTGTCATAGTACATTCGCAGGTGGGCTTTGGGATCTCCAATACCATTAAACATTTCAAACTTTGGAAGTTTGTATCCTTTTGGAAGTTCTATGTCGGGGTGCATACACAAATCCAAGTAGCTCAGTCCTCCCAACCTCTTGCTTCCTTCCATATGTTGTACCCTGTTAGCCAAGTTATCTAATCTCTCGGTCAGGGTTTTTATCAGAATGTCCTTTTGGGAGGACTCTGATTCATGGTAGTTATGATTCATAAGAGCGGTTTCCACATATATGGGATTGAGGTTGTTATTTCCAGGGGTATATGAAGGGTTTGCATTTGGAATTGGTTCTAGAATGGTTGACTTAGTTTGTTGGTGGTAGTGGTAAAATGGGATTTAGGTGTTTTGGTGGGAAGATATTTGGATGAGTGGGTTCAGGTCGGGATACATTGGTTGGAGGATTGTTTGGCATGGTTGTTTGGTTAGAGTGAGGAAGATTGTCTATATTTTCACTAAATTGGGTTCCGAGAGAAATAGACAACTTGGCCAAATCGCGCATATGCTCTACTTCTTCTTCCAAATCTAAAATCTTGCACTCAAGTCTAAGGACGAGGTCACTTGGAAGTTGCCCTCCCTCAAAAGTTTCTACTCTTTCGTTGTTGCAGTTGTTGCCAACCATTTTACCATTTTCTTTGTAGTCTATTCTTTGAGGAGGAGGAGAAGGAGGGGTCCCTTTTGATCGTGTATGTGCTAGAATGAAGGACATATCAACCTTAGGAATGGGAAAACACAATTATCAACAAGAAAAAAATAGTTCGTATTGTGTGCCTAGTTAATTGTAATTATTATTTAAATTATTTTATTATTATATTTATCAATAGTTAAACTCAAAGTAATTATTTATTCGAATATTTTAAAATTCAAGTGATTTTAATTATATAAAAAATATTATAACATTTTGTAGTATTTTAATTGGATAGCATATCTTTAATTTTCCTCAAAATCATTTAAATTGTAGCCTATTTTCTTCTAATTTCTTTCAATCCTAGCCACTTCAATTCAAATTTTATTTCAATTATAGCCACCTATCATTTCGATTCTAGCCTCTTTAATTCAATAGCTATTTCAATTATAGCTATTTTGAACCCATTTGAGAGCCTCATCTTTTGATCCTATCCATCCATCTCCCATTTTAAATCTCCACCCTTAATCCGAAATTAATCAAAGGATGAGATCAATTCCTTAGCTCTTCCCTATTCAAATCTAAAGACCAAAACCTAGAATATTCCTCAATAATCTTCCTCTTTTCCCTTGAAGATCAGATCCGCCGCCCCCTTTCTCTCCTTGCCATTTTTCGGCGAAAGCCATCAGAGGAGGCTCACTCCCTTCTCCTTTCCCGGCGAGACCACCACGAGGCGGTGAGCACCGGCAAAACCCCTTCGCCTTCTCCTCCCTCCTCTCTTCTCCTCTCTCGCTGACGAAGACGAGCATGCAGTAGCTCCGACCAGCAACTAGCAGTGCCAGTAGAAGCTACAAGCAGCGAATTTCAGCAGCTCCAGACAGCATCTAGGCAAACCACCTGCAGGACGACGAAGACAACAACAGCTCCAATAAGCAGCCAGCAAGATCCCAGGCGACCAGCAGCTGCCGGTGACGAGAAACAGCAATAGCCAGCACCGAATAGGTCTGGCAAACTCCAGCAGCAAACAGCTCCGCCTAGCGACTAGCGAAGCCATCGCGAGGAATAGCTCCGGCGAGGCAGACGGCATAAATGACATTGCTCGAACTAGCGTACTCTAGCGAGATGAAACACCTTGGACAACATTTTCTCGGACCAAAATCTTAAAATCTCGGCTTGTTGAAGATGAATCTTAACAGATCCGTCCGGGTTAGTTTCCTCTTTTAGAATTTTCTATTATATATGTTCAATTTATACATGGAGAAACCATGACGCTCATACATGTGTATTCTGGATAGATTTCGTTTTGTTCTATGATTCATTATGAGTTTCTGAGTTTTATGATCTTTTGAATAATCATACATTTTAGTTGTTAGGTGATTTTAGATTGGTTTATCATGTTGCCCAGAACTTCAATATTGTGTTATATGCCGGGATATACTATACTTATGATCGTTGGGAATAAATGCTAACACTGATAGGAGTTTATCGTACAGGATAAAATCGACAAAGATTTGATCTCCTATGATTTTGTTGGTAGTTGGATGATTTGGCAAATCGATTGATATTGGTGGTTTCTAATGCTAAACTGCTCATGATTTGTTTATTGCATTTATGAAGATTTGTAGATTGTCTTGCTAAAAGCTCGATTTAATAGTATAATGGTAACTGATTTTTAGTATTAACTTATTACTATATGGATGTTAATATTTAACTGTAGTGTTCTTCCCTTATTTAAGCTTTAGAACAGACCTCTAATTACTCCGGCTATATGGTGAGCTCGTTTATACATGATTTTTGATATTTGACCGAAAAAGGTAATTATTCTCTTTCCTTTAAACAATTATTATTTGTCTTGCTTGATTGTTGCATATTATTTGTTTAAATTGACCGTAATTGCCATAGTTAAAATAGGCAGATTCTTACTTAGATTTATTTGGCAAAAAGGCTTGGTTGAATGCTTGATTGACTATTGATAATTGATTTATTTACCTTAAAAGATTCTTACTTGCTCGTATATTTGGTAAAAAAATAAAATAATAAGTTTTGTCTTCCTTCTTAACAAGGAAAAAGTTTTAATTAATCCTTAATTTATTTCCTTCCCCTTAATATGTGTCCCCCTACTCCCTATATAAATCAGACCTCCTCATTATAAAACATTTAGGACATTCTAATGATAGGAAAAAAAAACTACTCTCACCTACACATCTTGACTTTGCTTACTCTTGAATACTTTTAAAAATAGTACTCTCTACTTACAAGAAAGATTCCGGTAAACTTTAAGGTTCCTCTGTACTTGATTATTGGTGTGTTCTAGTCGGATAGTGGAACAAGTTTGTCTTCATAGTTGTTAACATATATTCTGCTTAACCGGTTAGTTGTTTCTCTATTAGTTTAATTTCCGTTTTGCATCGTTTCAATTGTTGTTATGTCTTTGAATGAATAAAAGGAAACATTCGGGTTAGTTCTCTTCTCCCTTTTTATATGTGATGTATGTGCGTGATGTTATATTCAGTGTGCTATTTATTGGAGTAATTCGATGCTTGAGTTAATGAGTATGTCCTTTGCCCGTCTCTATTAAAATGAATAATGTTAAGTGTCCCTTTTATTAATTATATTTGTGCTATATTGCTTTTTGATGTTTAGCAGGGGTTTTGAATATTGGCTTCAAGTGCTGAAGAGTCGCTTGAGATGGGTTTTCGAAGTAAATTTAGTTTATTATTATATTTATTGCTCCATTTTTAGTTTGGTATTGTAATAGTTGTATTAACTCTAACCCTCTAATATTATATGAAATAACTTGGGGAATCGCCTAAGGGGGGAGGGGAATTATGTGCTACTTGTTTATTTTTCAAGTGTCACATAATTCCCCTCCCCCCTTAGGTGATTCCCCAAGTTATTTCATATAATATTAGAGGGTTAGAGTTAATACAACTATTACAATACCAAACTAAAAATGGAGCAATAAATATAATAATAAACTAAATTTCATCCGAAAACCCATCTCAAGCGACTCTTCAGCACTTGAACCCAATATTCAAAACCCCTGCTAAACATCAGAAAGCAATATAGCACAAATATAATTAATAAAAGGGACACTTAACATTATTCATTTTAATAGAGACGGGCAAAGGACATACTCATTAACTCAAGCATCGAATTACTCAAATAAATAGCACACTGAATATGACATCACACACATACATCACATATAAAATGGGAGAAGAGAACTAACCCGAATGCTTCCTTTTATTCATTCAAAAACATAACAACAATTGAAATGATGCAAAACGAAAATTAAACTAATAGAGAAACAACTAACCGGTTAAGCAGAATATATGTTAACAGTAATAAAGACAAACTTGATCCACTATCCAACCAGAACACAGCAAAAATCAAGTATAGAGTAACCTTAAAGTTTATCGGAATGTTTCTTGTAAGTAGAGAGTACTATTTTTAAAAGTATTCAAGAGTAAGCAAAGTCGAGATGTGTGGGTGAGAGTAATTTTTTTTTTTGCTATCATTAGAATGTCCGGGTCATTTTATAATGAGGAGGTTTGATTTATATAGGGAGTAGGGGGACACATATTAAGGGGAAGGAAATAAATTAAGGATCAATTAAAACAATTTTCCTTGTTAAGAAGGAAGACATAACTTATTATTTTATTTTTTTACCAAATATACGAGCAAGTAAGAATTTGTTAAGGTAAACAAATCAATTAACAATAGTCAATCAAGCATTCAACCAGGCCTTTTTACCAAATAAATCTAAGTAAGAATCTTCCTGTTTTAACTAAGGCAATTACGGTCAATTTAAACCAAATAATATGCAACAATCAAGTAAGACAAATAATAATTGTTTAAAGGAAAGAGAATAATTACCTTTTTCGGTCAAATATCAACAACCATGTATAAATGAGCTTACCTTATAGCTGGAGTAATTAGAGGTCTATTCTAAAGCTTAAATAAGGGAAGAACACTACAGTCAAATATTAACATCCATATATTAATAAGTAAATACTAAAAATTGGTTACCATTATACTATTAAATCGAGCTTTTAGCAAGACAATCTACAAATCTTCATAAATGAAATAAATAAATCATGAGCAGTTTAGCATTAGAAACCACCAATATCAATCGATTTGCCAAATTATCCAACTATCAACAAAATCATAGGTGATCAAATCTTTGTCTATTTTATCCTGTACGAGAAACTCCTATCAGTGTTAGCATTTATTCCCAACGATCATAAGTATAGCATATCCCGGCGTATAACACAATATTGAAGTTCTGGGCAGCATGATAAACCAATCTAAAATCACATAACAACTAAAATGTACGATTATTCAAAAGATCAGAAAACTCAGAAACTCATAATGAATCATAGAACAAAATGAAATCTATCTAGAATACACATGTATGAGCATCATGGTTTCTCCATGTATAAATTAAACATATGGAATAGAAAATTCTAAAAGAGGAAACTAACCCAAATGGATCTGTCAAGATCCGTCTTCAACAAGCCAAGATTTTAAGATTTTGGACCGAGCAAATGTTGTCCAAGGTGTTCCGTCTCGCTAGAGCACGCTGGTTCAAGCAACGTCATTGATGTTTCCTGCCTCGCTGAAGCTGCTCCTCGCGATGGCTTCGCTAGTCGCTGGCTGGAGTTGTTTGTTGTTGGAGTTTGCCAGACCTGTTCTGTGTTGGGTGTTGCTGTTTCTCGTCACCGGCGACTACTGGTCGCCTGGGATCTCGACGGCTGTTTGATGGAGCTGTTGTTATCTTTGTCATCCTGCTGGTGGTTCGCCTGGTTGTCGCTACTACTGGCGCTGCTGGTCGCTGGTCGGAGCTGCTGCCTGCTCGTCTTCGCCAGCGAGAGAGGAGAAGAGAGGAACGAAGAGGAGAAGGCGAAGGGGTTTCGCCGGTGCTCACCGCCTCGTGGTGGTCTCATTGGGAAATGAGAAGGGAGAGAGAAAGGCATCGCCTCCTCTAATGGCTTTCGCCGAAAAATGGCAAAGAGAGAGAAGGGGCGGCGGATCTGATCTTCAAGGGAAAAGAGAAAGATAATTAAGGAATAGTCTAGGTTTTTGTCTTTAGATTTGAATAGGGAAGAGCTAAGGAATTGATCTTATCCTTTGATTAATTTAGGATAAAGGGTGGAGATTTAAAATGGGAGATGGATGGGTAGAATTAAAAGATGAGGCTCTCAAATGGGTTCAAAATAGCTATAATTGAAATAGCCATTGAATTAAAGAGGCTAGAATTGAAATGATAGGTGGCTATAATTGAAATAAAATTTGAAATTGGAGTGGCTAGAATTGAAAGAAATTAGAAGAAAATAGGCTACAATTTAAATGATTTTGAGGAAAATTAAAGAAATGCTATCCAATTAAAATACTACAAAATGTTATAATATTTTTTATATAATTAAAATCACTTAAATTTTAAAATATTTGAATAAAATAATTACTTTGAGTTTGGCTATCGATAAATATAATAATAAAATAATTTAAATAATAATTATAATATTTTTTTTATAAATCAAGATTACTAAAATATATAATCTTTATGCAAAATCAACTAAAATTTTAAACTCAAAATATGTTTTAAAAAATACGTATTCAATCGAATAGCATTTTAGAAAAGTTATGGGTCGGTCAAAATTGGGTGTCAACAAGTATGTTGACACCTCACCAACCTCTGACACGACAACTTTATAGTTGTACCCCATTATAGATCTGGATGAGAGAACTCAGCCAGGGACCAGGTCCCTGCATTTGTGCGGATCATCAAAACACCTAGAATATAACATTTTCCCCCTTTTTGATGATTACACACAAATATTTCTCGCACTGAGTTTATTCATTCATTTCACTGTCATCAGTCCCACTAACAAGGATCTGGTTCCTTGTTAGATCTCTAAGTTTGTTAAATCATCAAAACTTAACATTAGCTTCAAAATAACAACATCAATAGGAAGAATTCATTCCAATAATTAGGTAGCTCTTAATTCATTTTCAAAACATCCTCTCACTTGCTTTCCCACCTTCTAAGGCATTTGATGTTCTCTCTTGTAGTTTTTCACTGGTATTTTTTGTAGAGTGAAATAAATATTGGTGTAGTTGTTCTTTGGTGGACGTAGGATCATTTTGATTTGAACCACGTTAAATATTGTTGTTCTTTCCCTGTTATTTAATTTCACGTTTCCGCTAACGAATGAAAACTTGTATAAAAATGTTTGAATAAAAAATAAGACAATTTTGATCAGCCACAAACAACCTACATATGATAAGAGCCTAGTTATCCATATGGTTATGTTTTTCACCATTTTACGAAGGAGTGGTTTACATTAAGATGTTGATAATGTTTTTGTATTCAAAGATACAACCTCCTCAAAATACAGAACACTCTTACTATTATTTACAACCAAACTAGAAGCCTTCATGTATATAACATTTTGATTAACTCTGGATCAGCCCTACTGAACATAAGTGTGGGGTCCAGTCCCACTATTCCATTTTTGACTTCAACAATAGCTGCATGCAATTGTCAATTGTTGGCAAATTGCAATAACAACAAATGTTGAAAAACACAGCAATTGTTGAGAAATTATAAACTTTTGGTGGCACAACTTTGACATATAGTGTATAGTGTTGAAATTTGCTGCTGCAAATTTCTTCTATAAAAGGAGCTTATTAGCTCATTTGTAAGACACCAATTCACAGAGAGAGTAAAAATATTTAGAGAGCTTGAGGTTTCCATAGACTATATAAGAAAATAGTATGTGAAGAAAAATAGAGTGTGAGCGATATTTTAGTAAGGTGGAAATCAAAAGAGTGTTATTCCTTTTGAGTGTGTAGTAGTTACTTTGAGTATTGTATTCGTGACTACACAGTGTAAAATTCCTTACTATAGTGACATCAGTTGCTCCTCTTGACCCGTGGTTTTTCCCTTATTTATAAGGGTTTCCACGTAAAATTCTTGGTGTCATTATTTTCTTTTCTTATTTCCATTATTTTTACCATATATATTTTTGTGCTTGTCCGCATTTTCCCATCAAACTGGTATCAGAGCCAAGGTTTTATCTGAGTATGCTCTTTGGTTGCAGCACAGTCTGAACTTCCACATCAGAAAAGATTTACTTTGGTTTGCAATAACTATTTTTTTGCGGGAAAAACGATGGAAGCCAACACAAGTAGAATGGTCACTTTGAATGGTGTTAATATGCCATTTGGAAGGGGGAAATGAAAGATCTACTTTATGTCAAGAATTTTTATCAACCAGTTTTTACCACTATAAAGCCTGATAATAAAACAGATGAAGAGTGGAATTTGTTGCATATATAGGTTTGTGGATTCATTAGGCAATGGGTTGATGATAATTTGTTGAACCATATTTCTGGGGAAACACATGCTCGAACCCTATGGGAGCATCTTGAAAGTTTGTATGCTCGGAAAACTGGCAACAACAAAATGTTCTTAATAAAGCAAATGTTGAGTTTAAAGTATCATGATGGTTCTCCGATGACAGACCATCTGAATAATTTTCAGGGGATCATGAACCAATTATCTGCTATGGGCATCAAATTTGATGAAGAAATTCAAGGCTTGCTTCTGCTTGGTTCCCTACCAGACTCTTAGGAAACATTTAGAACTTCATTGTCAAATTCTGCTCCGGATGGTGTGATCTCAATGGATTCCACCAAGAGTAGTGTCTTGAACGAAGAGATGAAAAGAAAATCCCAAGGTTCTTCTTCGTCGGATGCCCTGATAACTGGCTCCAGGGGGAGAAACAAAACTCGTGGTTCTCAGAATAGAGAACAAAATAAGAGCAAATCCAGAGGCAGACTTAAGGATATTGAGTGCTACCATTGTGGCATGAAAGGGCACACAAAGAAGTTCTGCAGAAAGTTGAAGAGGGAAAACAAAAACAAAAAGGAAACTAAAGAAGATGACAATGAAAATTGCCTAGCCACCGTCACCACCAAAGATCTGGTTACTGTCCTTGATGCGAATATGATAAATATTGCTTGTGATGAGTCAAGTTGGGTTGTGGACACTGGTGTCGTATCTCACGTGACATCAAGGAAAGACTTTTTTCTCTTCCAATACTCTTGGTGATTTTGGAACCTTGAGTATGGGTAATGAGACTATTTCTAAGGTGGTTGGTATTGGTACAATTTGTTTGAAAACTAGTGTTGGAACTAAACTAGTTTTGAACAATGTGAAACATGCTCCTGATGTTCGTCTGCACCTGATTTCTGTTGGTGTTTTGGATGATGAAGGATATGTTAGTACCAACGGTGATGGAAAATGGAAACTCATTAAGGGTTCCTTGGTTGTGGCTCGTGGTAACAAACGTCGTGGTCTATACTGGACTACGGCTTCTGCTTGTGTTGATATGGTGAATGCAGTTGAAAGCGATAAGTCTTCAACGTTATGGCACAAGAGGCTTAGCCACATCAGCGAGAAATGACTTAATGTTCTAGCCAAGAAGAAATTATTGTCAAATTTCAAAAGTGCTAAATTAGAAAAGTGTGAGAACTGCTTGGCTGGTAAACAAAATAGAGTTTCCTTTAAGTCTTACCCTCCTTCAAGAAAGACAGAGTTGCTTGAATTGGTGCACTCTGATTTATGCGGTCCAATGAAGACAAGGACATTGGGTGGTGCACTCTACTTTGTCACTTTTATTGACGACTGCTCGAGAAAACTTTGGGTCTATGTCTTGAAGACTAAAGACCAAGTGTTAGGTGTCTTCAAGCAGTTTCAGGCTTCAGTTGAAAGAGAAACTGGAAAGAAACTGAAATGTATCCGTACTGATAATGGTGGTGAATATTGTGGACCGTTTGAAGAATACTGCAAGCATCAAGGTATCAGACACCAGAAGACTCCTCAACTTAATGGTTTGGCTGAAAGGATGAACATGACCTTGATGGAAAGAGTTAGATGTTTGCTTTCTGAAGCAAAGTTACCGTGCTCATTTTGGGATGAGGCTTTATTGACCGCTGCACATGTTATTAATCTATCTCCTGTTGTTGCTTTGCCAATTGATGTACCAAATAGTGTTTGGTATTGAAAAGATATTTCCTATGACCATTTGAGAGTATTTGGTTGCAAAGCTTTTGAACATGTGCCGAAAGATGAGTAGTCAAAGTTAGATGCCAAGACAAGGCAGTGCATCTTTATTGGATATGGTCTTGATGAATTTGGTTACAGGTTCTATGATCCAGTTGAGAAGAAACTTGTAAGAAGCCATGATATTATTTTCATGGAGAATCAAACAATTGAAGATATTGACAAAGCGGAGAAGCTAGAATCTTCAAGTTTTGATGCTATAATTCATCTAGAAGAAGTTCCTCACACAAGTATGCATGATGTTGTTGGGTTTGATGATCACGGTGACGCCCATAATCATGTATCGAATCAACATGTTGATGTTGATAATAACAATGATATTGTTATTGATGATCCTCCTGCTCATGAAGTTGTGGACGAATCAAATATTTCGCTCAGGAGGTCCACAAGGCAGCGGGTTCCTTCCTCTTGTTATTCACCTAATGAGTATGTATTACTCACTGATGGGGGAGAACCTGAATGTTATGAGGAGGCCATAGAAGATGAGTACAAGGATCAATGGATTGAAGCCATCCAAGATGAGATGAAATCTCTGCATGAGAACCATACTTATGAGTTGGTAAAATTGCCCAAGGGCATGAGAGCTTTGAAGAACAAGTGGGTGTTCAAAGTTAGAGTTGAAGAACACAACTTGAAGCCAAGGTACAATGCTAGATTGGTTGTTAAGGGATTTGGTCAAAGAAAGGGTATTGACTTTGACGAAATATTTTCTCCTATTGTGAAAATGTCATCGATTTGTACAGTTCTGGGTTTGGCTGCCAGTCTTAATTTAGAGATTGAGCAGATGGATGTGAAGACGACTTTCCTTCACGGTGACCTAGAAGAAGAGATTTATATGGAACAACCTGAGGGCTTCATAGTAGAAGGTAAAGAAATTTTTGTGTGCAAACTCAGAAAGAGTCTTTATGGCTTAAAGCAAGCTCCCAGACAGTGGTACAAAAAGTTTGAATCTGTTATGGGGGACCAAGGCTATAAGAAGACTTCTTCAGATCATTGTGTATTTGTACAAAAATTTTCTGACAATGATTTTATCATCCTTTTATTGTATGTGGATGATATGTTGTTTGTTGGCAAGAATACTTCCAAGATTGATGAGTTGAAAAAAGAGTTGCGTAAGTCTTTTTCTATGAAAGACTTGGGTCATGCCAAGAAAATTTTGGGCATGAGAATTACTCGTCTCAGAGATGAAAGGAAGATTTATTTGTCATAGAAGAAGTACATTGAACGTGTACTAGAGCGCTTCAATATGAAAAATGCTAAGCCTGTTAGTACACCTCTCACCTCTTGCTGGTCATATGAAGTTGAGCAAGAAGATGTGTCCTATAGTTAGGGAGGAAAAAGAGAGCATGGCCAAAGTTCCATATTCCTCCGTCGTCGGAAGTCTAATGTATGCAATGGTATGCACTAGAACTTATATTGCTCACACAGTTGGTGTTATCAGTAGATTTCTCAACAATCCGGGAAAAGAGCATTGGGAAGCTGTGAAGTGGATACTCAGGTATCTTAGAGGAAGCTTAGATGAATGCTTGTGTTTTGGAGCATCAGATCCAATCTTGAAGGGCTATACATATGCTGATATGGCAGGTGACCTTGATAACAGAAAATCCACTTCTGGATATTTGTTTACTTTTTCAGGGGGAGCTATATCATGGCAGCCGAAGTTGCAGAAGTGTGTTGCACTATCTACAACTGAAGCTGAGTATATTGCGGCTACTGGAGCTGGCAAGGAGATGATATGGCTCAAGCGATTTCTTCAAGAGCTTCGTTTGCATCATATAGAGTATATTGTCTATTGTGACAGCCAGAGTGCAATAGACTTGAGCAAGAACTCCATGTACCATGCAAGAACAAAACACATCGATGTGAGAAATCATTGGATTCGTGAGGAAGTGGTGACTGAATCATTCCACGTCAAAAAGATCCACACAAGTGAAAATCCTGCAGATATGCTGACCAAGACGATACCGAAAGACAAGTTCGAGTTATGCAAAGAACTTGTGGGTATGTGCTCCCTCTAAAGAATATGAAGATACCTCCTTCCAGTGAATGGGACTGGAGGGGGAGATTTGTGGGGTCCAGTCCCACTATTCCATTTTTGACTTCAACAATGGCTGCATGCAATTGTCAATTGTTGGCAAATTGCAATAGCAGCAAATGTTGAAAAACACAGCAATTGTTGAGAAATTCCTTACTATAGTGATATCAGTTGCTCCTCTTGACCCGTGGTTTTTCCCTTATTTAGAAGGGTTTCCACGTAAAATTCTTGGTGTCATTATTTTCTTTTCTTATTTTCATTACTTTTACCATATATATTTTTGTGCTTGTTCGCGTTTTCCCAACAATAAGTAGATCAACAATCTATAGGTTTTTTCATCTAGGATGATAAGTAAAATCAGAGTTATGATTATCTATAACAATGAGTACACATATTATCAAAACTATTTTAAAAGTAGTAGAATTAAGATTTCATCTGATTGAATATGTCAATTAGAGTATCATTACTTTATCTAAAATTGGGGCAAAAGAGAAATCTAGTTTAATAATCATGTAAAGAGTATGTGGCTTTTAGAGAATGAGAAACAAAGTCCATTGATAAACAGAGAAATCTTCACGAGTCTCATCATGTCTCTCAACCACAGGTTGATCTCTTAACCACAGGTTGATGCGTTGAACTATCAATCTTGAATACTATATATCTGTGGTTCCTTTTCTTTTTCAACTCCAAAAATTTCAGCTTGCATTCATCACTCACTGCTATCCCTGACGCTGAATTCGCCTATGCAAATGCCACAAATTTAGACAAAAAATATAATATCTCTTGTTATGGCATATATAGCCCTATAATGTATGAACATATTTGCCTCCCTATCTCAGGTTCAATATGCACCGGAAATGTACCTCACGTTCAACAATGTGGCCTAGTGATTAGTGAAGAGAAACAGGAATCATGAGGTCTCAAGTTCAAAGTCCAATAAAGAAAAAAAAAGAAAGCACTAGATGAATTCTTCCTATCTACATTGAAAGGTATATCTACATTGAAATCTCTTTAGTAGGGCGGAACTAACAAACCTCTTTAGTAGCCGTCTGATCTTAAATAATAAGCAAACTGATGATACTATTAAAGCTGCTTTGAAAGGTACTAGCGATATTGAAAAATATCAAGCTGATGCGAGGGAAATATTAAATGAAAAAAGAAGGGTTGTAGGTGTTGATCAAAGAAATGCTACTGCTTTAGATGACAATTGGTTGCTGTCACTTCTGAGCAAAATCGTGCAGCTAAATGGATGTTTGTACAGTTAATATTGGTCATTAAAAAGTTGCTGGAAACAGAGATGTTTTAGATGATCGAGAGTTAGCTCTATGTCCTAAACCTAGAGAGATAGCAGCAAATAATTGTGAATGGTTCAGGTGTTTGAAATAATCAGTAAGTTGCTACTAATGAGGTGCAATCAAGAGAATTTGGACTAAAATTGCAAGTTGAAAACGAAAGTGCAACTGAATGTAACTGGAAATTGCAAGTTTTAAACGAGAATGCAACTGAAAATTGAAAACGAGAATGCTACTGAAAATTGCAAGATGACATAGGTCCTGAGATATTATGTCGTTCCATATTGAAGGAAAATGAATGATATGTTTCTGCTTTAAAATCCCCAAGTCTAACTTGGACGGCTGGGGGTTGACATTAATAAAACATAACAATAAAATCATCCTCGGTAAATAAATTTGTATTGGCATATACTTTTATTTAGATACTAATTTGACACTAAATGATGCTTAATATCCAGATGCAATAAAAATAACACACGAACTGCAAAGAATTCTAAAACAGAAAGAGACTTAATTTCTACATAACTAGTCTTTCTATGTAACTATGAATGCCTCTGATGCGGTGGTTCGTAGGAAACCTCTTTATTTCTAATTTTCTCCAACTTTGTCTTGTGATATCGTAACACGAGCATAAAGCACCCAACTCTAAGTTGAGGATGAATAAAATCTGCCCATCACAAAACATGCATGATAATATGACATGGGGTATGATTTTTGGTGGTACGTGCTTCCACATTGAAGGATAGTAAATGATATGACTCTCCCATTCTTCTTCTTTCTGAATTTGTCCTAAAACCCGCAAGTGGAAATATTCACATGACCATTTTGGACAATTAATGATTGCTAGCTTACCCTTCACCTCTATCAACTCGTAATACCACCACTTAGATGAATTCTTCAATACAATAAGTTTGAAACTTTCAGTTTTAAGATCAAATGCATCTATAGCAAGTGTTTCTCCATGGTAAACAAACCTATAGATAACTCCATTGATGCAAACCCCGGGCTTGTACATAACAGATCTAGGAATCCTTAGAGTCTTTCTCCATGATTTGTCTATGCCTAATGTGAAAACACACTGTTTTATATACAATCCGCTACCATCTCGTGTTAAAAGAATTTTATACTTGTTTTCTTCTAGCTCAAAACCTAACCAATAGTAAAGGAGAGACTGATCATCATTTAGTTTGGGAAGATATCTTACTTCTCCTGTACTTGGGTTTAAAATTGCAGCAGGTTTCTGAATGCAAAATAAACCGTTAACGCAACTGACATCGGAACCTACAGGGATATAGAAGGGGAATTCATCAAAACTCCAAAGGCTGGAAGCAGAGATTTTTCCATCTCCAAATTCATAAAATTCCCTTCTGTCCAAGAAGTATTTTGTTTCACTCTGACGGATCATAGATTGAGATGTATGGATATCCATAAAATATGATTCAAAAACAAGAGAATTAAAGAATTTAGTAACGCACTTGAAACGCATTAATGATTTGACAGGAAGCCATGTGAATATTTGAATGACTATTTCTTCAGTAATTGATGGATTCATCTTCCTAAAGTCATTAAACCTCATACAAATCAACCGATAAATATACGCTCCATGGAAGGTTTTAGACCTTAAACAAAAAAAAAAAAATCCAACTATGAATCAGAAGAACATGAATTTATCAATTCCAAATGAAATTATGTTTGAAATATTCTCATGGCTTCCGATCAAATCTTTATTGCGTTTCAAGTGTATTACAAAATTTTTGGTCAGTCTCTTGTCTCAGAATCAAATTTTGTGAATATCCATACTTGTCTTTCTATGACTCGTCGTGGTGGAACAAAGTTCTTACTACGCAAAAGAGAATCAGTTTTTTCCACTGCTGAGCAACGAGAAAGAAAAGACTCTGCTCCCTTTTTGCAAATTGCTAGATTTATTGACCTCTACCTCCCTGGCCTTTCATATTGCCCATTGAATTGCGTTAATGGTTTATTTTGCGTTTGGGACCCATTCACTACACGATCTGCTGCAATTTTCAATCCGAGTACAAGAGAATTAAAATTTCTTCCCAACATAGATGAATCTATTTTTCCTGGTAACTATTCATTAGGATTTGAGTTGGAAGAAAAGAAGTTCAAAGTTTTTTTGACATCATATCATGAACGGAACAAACAAAGACAACGGGTTTTAACTTTAGGAATAGACAAATCTTGGAGAGAGACTAAAAGCATTTCCTTTCCTATTCTGTATTTTAAGCGTAGTGTTTGCATTAGTGGAGTCATCTATCAGTTTATTTATGGTGATGCTATAGCTGCAATTGATGTTAAAATTGAAAAATCTGAAACTATTGCATTGTGGAATGATGAGTCTAGTGTACTATTACGAGTTGATAGAGGTGAATGGTAAATTAGAGGTCATAGATTACAGAAAATGGGTAAGTGGATACTTTGACTTATGGATTTTAGAGCAGACTCCACATAGAAAATGGGAGAGACATATCATTGGCGTTCCCTCAATAGGGAATGTTTTAAAACCTAGATTTGTATCATCCTTCATGTCCTATGATGGGGAGATTGTATTCGTCATCATCTTAAAATCTGGTGCTTGTTTGTGTTATGATGTCACAAGAAAGAGTTGGAGGGAATTAAAAATCATGGGACTTCCTAAGGAAAACTACATCAGAGGCATTTATAGTTATGTCGAAACTCTCGTTCTCTTAGGGTAATTTTGTTCAAACAGGAACACATCATGAGTGCTTGTATGTTCTTTCACTTGATATACTTTCAGGAACTGTTTTATTTTATGACAAGATTTTGTTCACGCAAATTCATCCAAATATATTGTAAATCTTTGAAGTGAAGAATCCCACTCACGTTTATCGATTACACTTAACTTTTGTTTGCTGAAGCTACAATGCAGAGTTCCATTAAAATTACTATGGCATGGGTGAACTAACTTGTAAGAACTATAATTGATGTAGTAAGAAAATTGGTTTCACCGACTCCAAAACCAAAAGTAAATGAGGCCAACAGAACTGTGAAGAAGCATTGTTGTAGCTTTAAAACAGAACAGTAAAGAATTTTGAAAATTAACGAATCCCATAAACTGGAACTCACAATCATATATCTTATTACTACCAGTTTATGAGACTAAATGCTTGGATATTAGAGACTTGTTATCCAAGAAACAATTAATCCACGATTGTCTCCAGTGCTGGCAAAGTCAATATAGACACTAGACTAAAATGGAAATTACAAGAACAAATTCAAATTCACCACATCAATACGAATATCAAATTGGGTACTGTTCTTGCACGATGCTACTCACTGGTGACATCTCGCTGCAATCAACATCTACTTGGAGCACCATTGGCATATTGAACAACATTATAACTTGGAGCACTTGTTTGTGGTTCAAATGATTGTCCATATACAACATAAGACACAATTTTAACTTTAACTGCTAAAGACTCATCCCATCACACTACTCTAAAAAGCATAGGAACCAATGAAATGACTCCACGATATGTTGGCAGAGTTAACATCGACACGTCTCTTGCTTTTAAAGGTTTCCTCATCTTCTTGTGCTAGTTAGTGAGTACTAAGCATCACCATCTATGTGAGTCACCATTGTTACTAAGAACTGAACCACGTCACATTCAGGGATTAGAACCAAAAAATCTGTCAGGCTCTTTCTAATAACCAAGAAAAGGCATAGACATATCATGGAGAGAAATTCAGAACATTTTCCCTTGTATTCCGTATAGTATGCCCAGTGTTTGCACTAATGGAGTCATCTATCAATTTGCTATGGCAGATTATATATCTATAGTTGCATTTGATGTTAAATCTGAAAAAATCGAAAATATTGCATTGTAGGATGCAATTGGGTTTGTGTACTATTACCAGTTGATACAGGTGAAAGGTAAATTAGGGTTCATAGATTACAGACAATGGGTAAGGAGATACTTTGATTTATGGATTTTAGAGAAGACTCCAAAAAGAGAATGGGAGAGACATATTATTGGGGTTCCCTCGATATGGAACACTACAGAGCCTAGATTTGCATCATTCTTCGATGGGGTGATTGTATTCGTCGTGAACTCAGGTGATTTATGTTGTTTGTGTTATGATTTCACAAGAAAGAGTTGGAGAGAATCAAAAATCAAGGGGCCTCCTAAGAAAAACGACATCAAAGGCATTTATAGTTATGTTGAAAGTCTTGTTCCCTTTGGGTAACTTTGTTCAAACTGGAAGGTATTATATGAGTGCTTGTATGTCAATTATCTTGTTGATAACCTTTCAAGAACTGTTTTATTTTACGATAAGATTTTGCTCATGCAAGTTCATTCATGTAGTAATGCTATGACAAGACAAATAAGAGATTACATTCTAAATATATATTGTGAATTTTTTTATGTAATGTCAAATACCTCTGTACAAACATTTGTGCAGTCAAAGTCAGATTATCGTATACATTGAGCTCCAAGTTTAATTTGTTTTTTTTCTTTTCTTTGATTTGGATAACAACCCTATGAGATCAAACGGACAAAAATTCTCCTTCTATTAAGAATATGGTCACCTGCAATAGAGTTCCTTGTATGCATCTGAATTCAAAACGATACTCCCTTTGTAATTTAAAACAAAACACCCAGTAAACCAATGGCCAGAAAGTTGAACCATAACAGCAATATATCTTTCAAGATCAACATGATTTAATAAACTGATCTGCAAGAGGAAATTGTAATTGCAAATTAAAGGAAACTGTAAACTGATCCATACAGATTCAATAAAAGCTACATAAATCACTAATTAGTAATCGAGATTATGAACTCAAAAGGCCTCCCACTTTAAACTTGAAAACAGAGTATTGCACAATAAGATTTGAAGTTATAATAAACTGATCACCACAAAATGAACAAGATTAATAGTGATTGATTTAGTAGTAATTTTCCGTCAATAACAAGCCAAATAAGAATGATCGAGTGCTACACATTCTTATGTAAATTAATGTATATTAACTACAACTCAGAATATTATATATACTCATAATTATTGTGCAATAGGATTGCAAGTCCTGGAATGTTCTCAAAATCATAAAAAACTCTGAATTCCTACATAGAAATCATTCCAATGATAAGTAAAAAATTACTCAAAGAGAGTCATATTTTCCATCTTATATTACAATTCCGACATAGAAATTATCCCAATGACTAGTCTTTCTATATAACTATAAATGCCTTTGATATTGGTCTTCTCTGGAAGACATGAGATTCCTAATTCTCTCCAAAACTTTGTATTGACATCATAACACGAACATAAAAACACCCGAGTTTAAGTTAACCACAAATACAATCTCTACATCACGGGACATGCAAGATGATATAGGTCCAAACACTACGTCATTCCATATTGAAGGAAATCGAATCATAAGTCTCTGTCATTCTTTTTCTAGAGTCTGCTTGAAAATCCACAAGTCAAAGAATCCACTTACCCATCCCCTATAATCTATAACACCTAATTTACCATTTACCTCTATCAACACGTATGATAACGCCCAGTGAGATGCATTCCACAATGCACTGATTTCAAAATTTCCAGATTTAACATCAATTGCAGCTATAACATGTTCGTGATTGCTAACGAACTGATAGATAACTCCTCTAATGCAAACACTAGACATAGAATGAGGACTAGAGGAAGTAATGCTTTGAGTCTCTCTCCACGATTCATCTATGCCTAAAGTTAAAACACATCGTTTTCTGTACCCTTTTTGTGTTGCTGACAAAAACACTTTGTATCTCTTTTCTTCTGGCTCAAAACCTAATGAATACGTATGTCAATAAATACCTTTATTTGGGTCATAAAAAAATCTTATTTTTGTCACTCTCAAATAAAGCTTGCATTCTTAGTATTTTGAATAAAAATCAAATTCTTTTGGCACTCTTAAATAAATAATTAGACTAGTATAATTTAGTAAAATAGTTAATTGACAAGTCCTTTTGGTTTGATAATCTAGATCTTTTAGAGCCACTATATTCCTTGCGCGACCACGCACACTTGCGTGTGCAACTGGGAGCAACAAGTTTTTGACGCCAATGCCAGAGACTTAGACATTAACTATTCTTCTAGGTTATACTTTTTATTTATTTATTTAAGTTTATAATTTTTCTAGTGTTTTTCTAAACAAATATTTTTTTTCTTTTCTTTGAATAATTTGGTACTCTTATTGATATGGATGATTGGGATAAATCGTGGTTGGGTGAGGGGTATTCTTTTAAATCTCCTTGTAATTATTGTGATGGACACCACGTGGAGATCGACTGTCCTATATGTCATATATGTGGTGGCCAATATGTTCATTGGAGCGGTTGTCCTAACTCTTAATCACATCCCTCGAACCCTTATTATGAAATTTTGTTATTTGTGATTTTGGCAGGGGTGATGAAGTGGAGAATGTTGAACAAGAGGTGCACAATATATTCTTAAAGCAATTTATGGACATGGTGGACAAAAGTAATTTAGCACAAAGGGAACTACAATCAAAACTCACGGAATTTGAATCAATGATGATGGGACAACGAGCAAAACACATGAAACTACAAGCAATAATCATGGAGCTGCAAGCTAAGGTTGACGCTGATCAATTACAAGTTACAGGCCTAGCTAATACTCAATTAAAGGAAAATATTGATTCTCAGCAAGAAGAAAGTTATGAAAAAGCAGAGATAGTGAGCCAATCTTGGCTACAAGAGCAAACTCAACTTCTAATGTTTCAAAAGTCTATCCGTGATAGTCAGACATACAAGACAACCCAACTGATTGAAGGAAGAGTTGACCTCACACAAGAAATAGATCTGTTTGGCTCAGATATTTATGACTTGGAGATTCACTTGAAAAAGAAGTTAGTTGAGGGGTTTTCATTTATTTCATCCCCGTTGATGAAGTTGACTTAGAAAACAATTAAGTTTCAATGGTATGAAGATTGTGAGAAAAGCTTTCACAAATTGAAAAAGCGGTTGACTACTGCCCCAATATTTACCTTACCAAAAGGTACACAAGGTTTTGTTGTATATTGTGATGTGTCTAGAGTTAGATTGAGTTGTGTGCTAATGTAGAATGACAAAGTTATAACTTATGCCTCCAGACAGATTAAGGTACACGAGAGGAATGACCCATCCCATGATCTAGAGTTGGTTGTCATAGTGTTTTCTTTGAAAATATGGTATCACTATATTTATGGTGTACATGTATATGTGTTCACCGATCACAAGAGTCTTCAATATGTGTTCACTCAGAAAGAGCTTAATCTCAGATAACGGAGGTGGTTGGAGTTACTCACCAATTATGACATGACTATTCTCTATCACCCAGGTAAGGCTAACGTTGTTGCTGATGCCTTGAGTAGGTTGTCTATGGGTAGTATTTCCCATGTTGAGGAGGACAAGAAAGAATAAGCAAAAGATGTGCATAGACTTTCACGATTAGGAGTCCGACTAATGGATTCCAATGAAGGAGAAGTAATGGTGATGAATGGGGCTGAATCATCATTAGTGTCTGAGGTGAAAGAGAAACAAGACCAAGAACCTATTTTTTTTTTAAATTAAAGGCAAATGTTCATAAGCAAAAAGTGATGGCTTTTGAACAATGGGGGGATGGTGTATTGAGGTATCAAGGTAGATTGTGTGTGCCAATGGTGGATGAACTCCAAGAGAGGATCATAGAGGAAGCTCACAGCTCCAGATGCTCTATCCATTCGGGTTCCACAAAGATGTATTATGACTTGAGAGAAGTCAATTGGTGGAGTAGTATGAAGAAGTGTATCACAAAGTTCGTTGCTAAGTGCCTGAATTGCCAGTAAGTCAAGGTAGAGCACCAGAGGCCAGGTGGTATTTCTCAGAACATAGATATTCTGGAATGAAAGTGGGAGATGATCAATATGATTTCATTACAGGTTTACCACGGTCTCGCAGGAAGAATTATTCGATTTCCGTGATTGTATATCGAATGACTAAATCAACCTATTTCTTACCTGTAAAGACTACCCATTCAACAGAAGATTATGATAAGTTATATATTCAAGAGGTAGTCAGACTTCATGGAGTTCCGGTGTCCATCATTTCAGATAGAGGTGCACAATTCACCGCATAATTTTGGAAGTTTTTCCAGAAAGGTTTGGGTTCGAAGGTAAATTTGAGTACTGCTTTCCATCCTCAAACTGATGGTTAATCAGAGCACACAATTCAGACTTTAGAGGATATTTGAGGGCATGTGTGAACGATTTCAAGGGTAATTGGTATGATTCATTTAGTTTGCTTACAACAACAGTTACCACTCTAGTATCCAAATGGCTCCCTATGAGGATCTTTATGGGAGAAGATATAGATATCCTATTGGATGGTTTGAGGTTGGTGAGGCTGGGTTGTTAGGACCATACTTGGTTCATCAAGCTATGATGAAAGTGAAGACTATTCAAGAAAGGTTGAAAACAATGCAAAGTCGTCAGAAATCCTATACTGATGTTAGGAGAAGAGACTTAGAGTTTGAGGTAGATGATTGGGTTTACTTGAAGGCTTCACCCATGAAGGGTGTTATGAGATTCGACAAGAAAGGGAAGCTTAGTCATCGGTATATTAATCTTTATAGGATATCCAAGAGGATTGGCAATGTCGCTTATGAATTGGAGCTACCATTAAAATTAGCAGCAGTTCATCCGGTATTTCACATTTCTGTGTTAAAGAAGTGTATGGGAGATCCTTCACTTATCATACCTATTGAAGATATTGGTATTAAGGATAGCTTTTCTGATGAGGAGATTCCCGTTCAGATTCTAGATTGCCAGGTTCGCAAGTTGAGAACCAATGAGGCAACATCAGTCAAGGTTCTGTGGAGGAATCAGTTTGTTGAGGAAGCTACTAGGGAGGCTGAGGAGGATATGAACAAGATATACCACATCTCTTTGAGTCCAGAGAAATTCCAAATTATGGTACTAATCCTTTCCTTGGCATATATTTTAGTTGAAATGTTCTATTACTTTGCATATTGAGTGTTTGAGATGGGTGTTAGATGCTACTATCACGCCCCGAGCCTACACCCTGGGCGGGACTGGCACATGAGAATCATTGTTGGCCCCAAGCAAACCCTTGTCCTGTCTTACTACTGAGCAGAAGACTTACTCATGATAAAAGTACTCTAAAAAATAAACTGAAAGCTCAATAGATAATCTTAAAATGTTTTAAAAATTAAATAACATTCACTAGCCTAAATGGCAACTCAAGTCTTAACATAACTGAATGGAAAATGAAAGACTAATGAACTAACAATAACTAACTGTCTATGAAGCCTCTAACAATTGATATGAACATTGAGAAAAGACCCACGATATCCTAAAGAACTAGAATACTGAAAACAATAAAAAAGGGATCATCTGGAAGCAATGAAGCTCACCAACAACTCTGAAGCTCAACTGGATCAACAATGCGCTGGATGCTGATCCTGGTTACCTGTATCTACATCCTAAAAAGTTGCAGGCCAACTGGCATCAGTACATTGAATGTACGAGCATGCGAGGGGAATTCTAAAGCAAGACATAAGCTTGAAAGGGAACGGAAAGAACATTCCAGGTCTCAACTCAACTCATTTAAATATAAAGCAGTAATATAAATGCAATATAAAGAAAAGCTTTAAAAACACGTGGATAATAAATCTGTGTATTGAAAATACAATATTAACTCAGTTTTTATACATGGATACCATTTAAACTCTGCTTGTATATGAAAATACAAATAACTCTGTGTATATAAGATTACAAAATATATTTGTGGGAGTTTCTCCAACCGACAACCATCACTATAAGCTATGTGATAATACAACATCTTGCCTCACGCAGCCAGGGCTGTCCTACACCTTGCCGGGGGTATAGAACCTAACTACTAAGTGGATCCACTAGTCTATGGTAAAAGGCACTAAGGAATCATCTAAAAAGTATGACCCTTTTCTACCCATGCTGGCTACATAGTTTATGGAGACTATAAATTGTTTGAACTCAAGCTCGTCCCCAAATCGGTGCTCTCCCAAAATGTAACTAGCTTATATGATTAAAAGCATAACTCTTTCTGTTGTTTGAGATAATTACTCGAAACTAGCCCAAGGGCTCTCTTGGAAATCAGTGTTTCCTCTCTTACTTAAATGTGAAAACATTTACTCTTTACTCAAAAACTAGGTCAAAGGCTCTTTTGGAAATCAGTGTTCCCTTTCTTGTTCAAATGTGAAAACATTTACTCTTTGGGAATACATAGTTCCCATGTACTCTTTTGAAGAAAATGAACTTCATTTGTTACTCTTAACTCAACTCAAAACTCAAGTTTTAAAACAAGTTTAAAGCATTTGCAAAAGACTTTTGAAAAGACTCTAAGAACTCTCTAGACTTGACTCTTAACTTTCCTTTAATTTGAATTTATGGATTCAAGGTTATGATTCATGTTTATGAATTATCTCATGATGTTTAGACATACCTTAAAGTGTAGAAATCAGCTAGAAAACATAGGTACAATTCAAGGGAACTCGAACGGAAAGAAGTGGGAAAGGTTAGAGAACCTAGCGACCCTGGTGTACTGAGTGGCGCAGGGCGCCATGCCCAAAACTACAGAACATGGGTTGGGGTGCACTGAGTGGCGTGAAGCCCCAGATCCCAAACTTCGAACACTGATGTGGGGCACACTGAGTGGCGTGGCGTCCCACCCCTTTTCCCAGAATTTTTTTATGAATTTTCTTGTTCATTGTTTTTACCCTAATTCGTCTAGATTCGATTGGTTTCTTCCCCAAATACTTAGATTTGAATACCCAACCAAAGTATACAAAAATCTACTCAAAAACAACCTTAAATCTCATTAAATTAACTCAAGAACTTCTCAAGAACTTAACAATCAAGATCCTAATAGAAACTTCAACAAAATCCATCAAAAACTCAATTTCTCTACTTCAAGAACATAAAAAGGCTGAATTAAATCATGATTGGTGCGTGGGTGAATGAACCCAATGCTATGTGATCTCACATACCTCGTGGGGATTAACCCTTAGCAAAATCCCCAAGCGAAACTCAAGAACGCGATGAACTTTGGCTCTTTCTCCTCTTTTCTCTTTTCTCCAAGCCCTAGCATAATTTTGTAAAGCGTAAACTAAACAAAATCAGTTTATACCCCAATTTAATCACTATAAATGAACTAAATTAATTGGGTACTGAAAAGACCAAAATACCCTTCAAAAATCCGATTGACTTTCCTTATTCAGACTGCCCGACTTCAAACGGGCATACTCCCTTATACGAACTCGAATTATAGCAAACTCGGTGGCGTTGGAAATAAAATTCAAAGAACTTTCATTTGATATCGTATGGCACACCTAACTCATCCTGTAGTGAGAGTTATGGTTATTTGAAATTGACCTAACCTCATACTGAACATAACTTTGTCAAATTTTAGATTTTCAATCTTTCCAAAAATGGTTCTTTATAATTCTAGCTCTTTCAAATAGCGGGGTTTTACAATATCTCCCCCTTGGAAACATTCGTTCTCGAATGAGATTACTCTTAGTAGGCTAAGGGTGTAACATCTAACATTCAACTCAAACACCCAACAAGCAAAATATACATAGAACAAGCAAACTCAAAGCAAATGCCAAGGAATAGATTAGTACCTTAATTTGGAATTTCTCTGCACTCGAAGAGTTGCGGGTACCTCTTCTTCATGTCCTCCTCAGCTTCCTATATAGCTTTCTCAACAAACTGATTTCTCGACAGAACTTTGTCTCATGCTACTTCCTTGGTTCTCAACTTGCGAACCTCACGATCTAGAATATGAACAGGAATCTCTTCATAAGATAAGTTATCCTTAATACCAATATCTTCGGTAGGTATGATAAGTGAAGGATTGCCCATACACTTTTTCAACATGGAAATATGAAATACCAGATGGACCGCTGCTAACTCTTGCGGTAGCTCTAACTCATAAGTTACATTACCAATTCTTTTGGATATTTTATAAGGATCAATATATCGGGGACTAAGCTTTCCCTTCTTACCAAATCTCATAACAACCTTTATGGGTGAAACCTTTAAGTATACCCAATCATCTACTTCAAACTCTAAGTCCCTTCTCCTAACATTAATGTAGGATTTTTGACGACTCTGTGCTGATTTTAACCTTTCTTGAATAACTCTCACTTTATCCATAGCTTGATGAATTAAGTCTGGTCCTATCAACCCAACTTCACCAACCTCAAACCATCCAACAAGAGATGTGCATCTTCTCCCATAAAGAGCCTCATATGGAGCCATTTGGATGCTATATTGGTAACTATTGTTGTAAGCAAACTCTATGAGAGGTAGGTGATCATCCCAATTATCTTTGAAATCAATCACACAATCCCTCAACATAACTTCTAATGTATGAATTGTGCGCTCTACTTGACCATCTGTCTGAGGAAGAAAAGCAATACTCAAGTTCACCTTCCAACCCAAATCTTTTTGGAAAGATTTCAAAATTGTGCAGTAAATTGTGCACCTCTATTTGGTATAATCGAAACTGGAACTCCATATAGTCTGACTACCTCTTGAATATATAACTTAGCATAATCTTTGGCTGAATGGGTAGTCTTTACCGGTAAGAAATGGGCTGATTTAGTCATTTGATCTACAATCACCCAAATCAAATATATTGTCTACGAGACCATGGTAAACCTATAATGAAATCCATATTGATCATCTCCTACTTCCATTTTGGATGTTCTATATTCTGAGCCATACCACCAGGCCTTTGGTTCTCTACTTTGACTTGTTGGCAATTCAGACACTTAGCACGAACTCTGCAATGCCCTTCTTCATACTACTCCACCAATATACTTCTCTCAAGTCACGATACATCTTTGCGGAACCCAGATGGATAAAATATCTAGAGCTATGATCTTCCTCCATGATCCTCTCTTGGAGTTCATCCACCCTTGGAATACACAACCTACCTTGATACCTCAATAAACCATTTCCCCTTGTTCAAAAGCCATTACTTTCTGCTTATGAACATTTGCCTTCAATTCAAAAAAATGGATCTTGGTCTTGTTTCTCTTTCACTTCTGACACTACTGATGATTTAACCCCATTCATCACCACAACTCCTCCTTCATTGGAATCCTTTAAACGAACTCATAATCATGCAAGTCTATGCACATCTTTAGCTAACTCTTTCTTATCTTCCTCAAAGTGAGAAGTACTACCCATAGACAACCTGCTCAAGGCATCAACAACAACATTAGCCTTACCTGGGTGATAGAAAATACTCATGTCATAATTCTTGAGTAACTCCAACCACCTCCTATGTCTGAGATTAAGCTCTTTCTGATTAAACACATACTGAAGGCTCTTGTGATCGGTGAACTCATCCATATGAACACCATACTGATTATGATGTCATATTTTCAAAGAAAATACTACAACGGCCAACTCTAGATCATGGGTGGGGTAATTCTTCTCGTGAACATTAAGCTTTCTTGAGGCATAAGTAGTAACTTTGCCATTCTGCATCAACACACAACCCAAACCAACTTTGGACGCATCACAATACACAAATACAACCTTGCGTACCCTCTGGTAAGGTCAATACTACGGCAGTAGTCAACCACTTTTTCAATTCCTTAAAGCTATTCTCACAAGCTTCAAGCCATTGAAACTTAACTGTTTTCTGAGTCAACTTGGTCAAAGGGGACGAAATTGATGAGAACCCCTCGACAAACCTTTTATAATATCCAGCCAAACCCAAGAAACTACTAATATCTGTTGGAGATATGGGTCTAGGCAATTCTGCATTGCCTCTATTTTCTTAGTATCAACTATAATTCTATCACCAGAAATAATATGGCCTAAGAATGCCACAAACTCAAGCCAAAATTCACACTTAGAAAACTTAGCATATAACTCCTTATCCTTGGGAGTTTGTAGGACTATTCTTAGATGACTAGCATGACCTTTCTCACTCCTCGAATAGATTAGAATGTCATCAATGAATATGATAACAAACATATCTAAATTAGGCTTGAATACTATGTTAATAAGGTACATGAATATTGCAGGAGCATTAGTCAAACCAAAGGACATAGCTAGGAACTCATAATGACCATAATGGGTCCTGAAAGTTGTCTTAGGGATATAACTTTCTCTTACTCTCAACTGATGATAGCCAGATCTGAGGTCTATCTTAGAAAAATAAGTGGCACCTTGAAGTTGATCGAAGAGATCATCAATTCTCGAAAGAGGATAGTTATTCTTGATAGTAACCTTGTTCAACTGATGGTAATCTATACACATTCTAAGAGAACCATCTTTCTTCCTCACAAATAAGACTGGAGTGCCCCAAGGTAAGACACTTGGTCGAATAAAACCCTTCTCAAGGAGATCTTTCAACTCTGTTGGTTCCATCCTATATAGCGAAATAGATATAGGACAAGTATCAGGAAGAATATCTATACCAAAGTCTATTTCTTCTCAAGAGGGACTCCGGGTAGATCATCAGGAAAGTGTTCTGGAAACTCTTTTACTACTGGAACTGACTGAATAGAAGGTGTCTCAACACTAGAGTCATTAACTCGGACTAAGTGTTAGACACACCCCTTGGAAACTAACTTTCTCACCTTAAGGTACGAAATAAAATGACCCTTAGGCACTGCTGAACTACTCTTCTACTCTAACTGGATCGTTAGGAAAGTGGAACTTAACAACTCGAGTTCTACAATCTACTGAGGCATAACATGTATGAAGCCAGTCCATTACCTAGAATGACATCAAAATCTACTATGTATAACTCAACTAAATCATCCATGGTGCTCTTGTGATTGATAGAAACGGTACAATCACAATAGACTCTCTCAGCTAGAATAGACTCACCAATAGGTGTAGAAATACTGAAGGGTTCAAGAAGATTCTCAGGAAGAACATCAAAATTCATCGCAACATAAGGAGTCAAAAAAGATAGACTCGCTCCTAGATCTAGCAAAGCATAAACATCAAAATTAAAGACTTGGATCATATCAGTGACAACATCTGGCGAATCCTTTTGCTCTTGGCGACTAGTGACAGTGTACAAACGGTTTCCTCCTCCATCGACCCATGAAGTAGTAGCTCCTCTAGATGTGGCTCTTTCTGGTGGAGCAACTGAAGAATATTGGGTTGTATTCCCCCATTACCATTACTTGTTTGTTCTTAGGACAATCTTTTATAAAATGACGGTTCTAACCACACTTGAAGCAACTAGTGGATCTATCACGACACACCCCTAAGTGGGTCTTACCACACTTAGCACATGCAGGAGTCCCATTACCTCATTGTGCCACACTATCGAGATTGCGCAGGTCTAGCTCTGAAATTTTTTGAATTCTGATTGTGGAATTCACCTATGCTTCTTGGTGTAGGTGCACTAGCAGATGATGGAGTAGGCCCCTTTTATTTATCTTAGAAAGATGACTAGTTTGCATTGCCCTTTTGCTGTTTGAACTCATTTCCTGTCTTAGCTCTCTTGTTTCAAAACTCTTCCCTATATCTCAGCTTCTCTTCCTCAACCTGCTGCACATGGATCATCAACCTTGCTATGTCTATATCTTCTATCAGCATAATTGCCTTGCTTCCTTACTTGACAAACGAGATAACCCAGCAACGAACAAACTCATCCTACCTCTAATGTTAGCAACCATCTCTGGAGCATAGCGGGAAAGTTGGGTGAACTTCAGACTATACTCATGAATACTCATAGATTCCTACTTAAGAGTAAGGAATTCTCATACCTTTTCTTCTCTCAGTTCATAGGGAAAGAAATTCCCCAAAAAGGCCTCCTCAAACATAGCCCAACTCACAAGCGGTGCACCTTCAGCCCTATTCTTTTTCCATTGATCAAACTAGATTCTAACGACACCTTTCATTTGGTATGCAACTAGTTCTACCCTCTCAGCATCAATAATGTGCATAATCTCAAAAACCTTCTGAAACTCTTCAACAAAGTTTTCTAGATCGTCAGTGACACTTGAACCAGTGAAGCTTGGAGGATTCATCCTTACAAATTCATAGATCCTAGAAGTATCAACCACTTCCTGTCGATTCTCTCTCTGTCAAACTTGATTGGTCACAACTTGACTTAACATCCGGATAGCTTCCCGAAACTCAACATTGGTGACCTCTCCTTGGGGTTTCACTTTAGGTGCATTAGGTACCCCTTGTTCCTGTGATTCAATATTCCGCTTAGCGGGACGACCTCTGGCAGCTATTCATGGAGGCGTGATCTAAAAGACATGCAAGAACGAAATAAAAGAAAATTTTTAGAGATATACTCTATCGCACAAAATGAGTATGAAAGAAGTGAGATACTTCCTAAGTGTTACAGCCTCCTAATTATAGATGTGGTGAGCTTCACACCGATAACTAGGACTCTATGGACACGACTTCATAGAATTCCTAGGACTCTTGAACTTTTGGCTCTGATACCAAGTTTGTCACACCTCGAGCAAACACCATGGGCGGGACTGGCACTCGAGAACCATTGCTTGCACCAAGAAAACCTTGGGCCTAGCTGACTACTCAGTAGAAGACTTACTCATGATTAAAGTACTCTAAAAAGTAAATTGAAAGCTCAATAGATAATCTTAGAATGTTTTAAAAATAAACATTCACCAGCCAAAGTGGTAACTCAAGTCTCAACATAACTGAATGGAAAATGAAAGACTAATGAACTAACAATAATTAACTGTCTATAAAGCCTCTAAAAACTGAGATGAACGTTGAAACAAGACCCACGACATCATAAAGAACTAGAATGCTGAAAACAATAAAAAAAAGATACTTTGGAAGCAAAAAGGCTCACCAACAACTCTGAAGCTCAACTAGATCAACAATGCACTAGATGTTGATCCTGGTTACCTGTATCTGCATCATAAAAAGATACAAGCCAATTAGCATCGGTATATTGAATGTACGAGCATACGAGGGGAATTCTAAAGCAAGACATAAGCTTGAAAGGGAAATGAAAGAACATACCTGGTCTCAACTCAACTCAACTCATTTCAATATAGAGCAGTAATATAAATGTAATATAAAGAAAAGCTTTTAAAACATGTGGATAACAACTCTGTGTATTGAAAATACAATATTAACTCAGTTTGTATGCAAAGATACCATTTAAACTTTGCTTGTATATGAAAATACAAATAACTCTCTGTATATAAGAATACAAAATATCTTTGTGGGAGTTTCTCTAACTACAACCATCACTATAAGCTATGTGATGGTACATTGTCTTGCCGCATGCTGCCAGGGCCGTCCTATACCTTGTTGGGGATATAGAACCTAACTACTAAGTGGATCTACTAGTCTAAGCTAAAAAGCACTAAGGAATTATATAAAAAATATGACCCTTTTCTACCCATTTTGCTACACGATTTATGAAGACTGTAAATTAACTGAACTCAAGCTCGTCCCCAAATCAGTGCGCATTAATTCTCCCAATATGTAACTAGCTCATATGTTTAAAAACATAATTTTTTTGTTGTTTGAGATAGTTACTCAAAACTATCCCAAGGGCTCTCTTGGAAATCTGTGTTTCCTCTCTTGCTTAAATGTCAAAACATTTACTCTTTACTTAAAAACTAGGTCAAAGGCTCTTTTGGAAATCAGTATTCCCTTTCTTGTTCAAATGTGAAAACATTTACTCTTTGGGAATACATAGTTCCCATGTACTCTTTTGAAGAAAATGAGCTGCATTTGTTACTCTTAACTCAACTCAAAACTCAAGTCTTAAAACAAGTTTAAAGCATTTTCAAAAGACTTTTGAAAAGACTCTAAGAACTCTCTAGACTTGGCTCTTAACTTTCCTTGAATTTGAATTTATGGATTCAAGGTTTTGATTCATGTTTATGAATTATCTCATGATATTTAGACGTAACTTAAAGTGTAGAAATCATCTAGAAAACATAGGTACAATTCAAGGGAACTCGAACGGAAATGTGAAAGGTTAGAGGACCTGGCGACCCTAGCATACTGAGTGGTGCAGGGCGCCATACCCAAAACTACAGAACATAGGTTGAGGAGCACTGAGTGGCGCGGAGCCCCAGAGCCAATTTAAAACTCCAAACACTGATGTGGGGTGTATTGAGTGCCGTGGCGTCCCACCCTTTTTCCCAGAATTTTTTTATGAATTTTCTTGTTTATTTTTTTTAACCCTAATTTGTCTAGATTCGATTGGTTTCTTCCCCCAAACACTTAGATTTGAATACCCAACCAAAGTATACAAGAATCTACTCAAAAACAACCTTAAATCTCATGAAATTAACTCAAGAACTTCTCAAGAACTCAACAATCAAGATCCTAATAGAAACTTCAACAAAATCCATCAAGAACTCAATTTCTCTACTTCAAGAACATAAAAACGCTGAATTAAATCTTGATTGGCATGTGGGTGAACAAACCCAATGCTATGTGATCTCACATACCTCGTAGGGATTAACCCTTGGCTAAATCCGCAAGTGAAACTCAAGAACCCGACGAACTTTGGCTCTTTCTCCTCTTTTCTCTTTTCTCAAAGCCCTAGCATAATTTTGTATAGAGTAAACTGAACCAAATCAGTTTAGACCCCAATTTAATCACTAAAAATGAATTAAATTAATTGGGTACTAAAAATACCATAATACCCCTCCAAAATTTGGTTGACTTTCCTTATTCTGGTATCCCGACTTCAAACGGTCATATCTCCCTCGTACAAGCTCAAAAATTAGCAAACTCGGTGGCATTGGAAAGATAATTCAAAGACCTTTCATTTGACATCTTATGGAACACCTAAATTATCCTGTACCGAGAGTTATGGATGTTTGAAGTTGACCAAACCTCATACTTCACATAACTTTGCCAAATTTCAGATTTTCATTATTTCCAAAAATGGTTCTTTCTAATTCTAGCTCTTTCAAATAGTGGGGTGTTACAGTTACCACCCTTAGTCTACTTAGAGTAATCTCATTCAAGGACGAATGTTCCCAAGGGGGAGATATTGTATCACTTCGGTATTTGAAAGAGCTAAAAATAGAAGGAACTAAATTAGAAATAGCAAAATCTGAAACTTTGCAAGTTAGACATAGGTTATGAGTTTTGGGTCAAGTTCAAATGACCATAACTTTCCGTACAATATGAGTTAGGTGGCCTATAAGATATCGAATGAAAGGTCTTGGAATCCTCTTTCCAACGCCACCGAGTTTGCTAATTTTCGAGCTTGTATGAGGGAGATACACCCATTTGAAGTTGGGTTGTCCGGTTAAGGTAAGTTACCCGCAAAATATGAGGGGTATTTTGGTCTGTTCCTTACCCAATAAGCATAAAACGTTTTTAGTAAATAATCCTCTAGGATTTTGAGAGAAGTTCAAGAAGAGGAGAAAGGGAGAAAAGTCAAAGTGTTCTTCAAGTTTTCTTGCGAATCAAAGGTTGTTTCGCCAAGGTTTTAATCCGTAAGAGGTATGTTAGTTCTCATAGTGTTGGGTTCATTCACTCACACGCCAATCATGTTATTTTCAGCGTAAATTCATTCTTATAGTTGAAGGATTTGAGTTTTTGTTGAATTTTCTTGAAATACCTTTCAAAATCTTGATTGTTGGGATTTCGATGAGTTCTTGAGATAAGTGTTAGTGTTTTGAGTAGATTATCATGTACATACATTGAGTATTCTATTCTAAGTGATTTGGAAGAAAGCATTCGATTCTAGTCGAATTAAGGTCAGAAAATGAGTAGAATAATTCGTCGGAATTTTCTGGGGGAATGGTGGTGCGGCACGCCACGGATGCGCCAGCAAGGCTGGCGTGGCGCACCAGCAGTGTGCCAGAATGGATCTCTGAACTTTAGGGGATGGCGCCCCACGCCAGAAGTGCGCCCGGGTTGTCTGCCCCCATCCGTTTTCCATCATTTTACCCGTCTAAGTTCTCTTAAAGTGTACCTTCACTCCTCATTGACTCTAACTAATCTAATTTACTTCTAAACATCTAGAAATCATTAACAATGTGAATCATAACCTTGAATTCAAATTCAAGGTAGAGCTAAGAGTCAAGTCTTGAGAGTTCTTCGAGTTATTTTAAGGAGTCTTTTTACAAATTATTTTATACTTGTTTTAGGACTTGAGTATTGAGTTGAGGAAGAGTAAGAGTTGAGTTCATTTTCTTTAAAATGATATACGGGAACTAAGTATTCCCAAGAGAAATGTTTTTACATTTAAAAAAAGAAGAAACACCTATTTCCAAAGAGTTCTTGTACAGTTTTCAGTATTATCTCTTTTTAGAGAAACCTTTTGAGTAATAATCTCAAAGTTAAGGAACAGGAAATATTTTATTTAAAACATAATGAGCTAAGTATATTTTGGGAGTTGTATTGAGTACCAATATGGGCAGGAGTTCTAACAACTCACAACCCCCATAAATCATGTAGCCAACGTAGGTAGAAAAGGGTCATACTTTTTAGATAATTCCTTTATTTCTTCTTGGCATAGACTAGTAGATCCACTTAGTTAAGGAGTTCTATACCCCGACAAAGTATAGGACAGTTCTGGCAGCGTGGGCTAGACACTGTATCATCGCATAGCTCATAGTGATGGTTGTCAGTTAGAGAATCTCCTAAACAGATTTATTTTGTATTTTTGCATAAAAACAGAGTTTATATTGTATTTTCTAATACATTGAGTTGTTATCTAATGTTTTAACGCTTTTGTTTACACTGCATTATTTCTATTACTTTATACTAAAATGAGTTGAGTTGAGTTGAGACGAGGTAAGTGTTTCTTCAGTTCCAGTTCAAGCTTATGTCATGTTTTAGATTTCCTCTCACATGCTCGTACATTTCATGTACTAACGCCATTTGAACTGTATCTTTTATGATGCAGATACAAGTAACCAAGATCATCATCCAACACTTCATTAATCTAGTTGAGTTCCAGAGTATTAGTGAGTCTCCTTGCTTCTGGAGGATCCCTTCTTTATTTTCTGTTATTTTAGTTGTTAGGATGATCGGGGGTCTTGTCCTGACATATCTCATAGTATTAGATACTTCATAGATAGATAGACACTAGTTCATGAGTCTTTTCAATTTTAGTTATTCATGTTGAAACTTAAGTTGCCTCTTTTGGCCAGTTGAATTGTTTCTTTAAACATTTCTATGTTTATCTTTTGAGACATTTGAATTATAGTTTACTTTTTAAAGTGCTTTTAATATGAGTAAGTCTTCCGCTAAGAGTTAATCCAGGCAAAGGGTTCGCTTGGGGCCAACAATGATTCTTGAGTGCCGGCCACGCCCAGGGTGCAGGCTCGGAGTGTGACAGAAAATATATGGACAACAGTCAATCTCCAGAAGGAATTACAAGAGATAGGTGAAGGAAACGAGTAATTCTAGATGGGCAGATTTAGTTGAGGAATAAGAGCATATTTCTTCACTTGCAAGAAGTAAGTTAAGTCCTTAAGAACCCATATTTGTGCCTTCAAGTAGGGAAAATCCATTTATGGCAGTGACAATTGATACCTCCAAAAAGATCTTGACCATTACTACCAAGGTATTGGAAAAGAATCTGTAACACCCCGTATCCAAAAATAGAGATTTCAGATTTCTGGTGTTACAGGTGGCACTCATGGACACCATCCATGGACCGTAGATGGACTCACGGTCCGTCCTACAGGTCCGTGGTTCGTGACAGAAAACTTCCCCAAAACTCAGTCAGAAAATTTGGCTAAGTGTTGACCCACGGCCGGACTTACGGTCCGTAGGTCAGGTCACGGACCGTAGTTCGTGTCTGTGGATCGATGCCCCAAAAGCCCATCTTCAGTCTTGATTGACGGTTGACCAGAACGGACCGTCAATCGATCCACGGTCTGTAGGTCTGACCGTAGATGAGGATCAGCAGCCAGTTAGCTGAAAATTATGATTGGGTCAACTTTAGATGGTCATAACTTTTAGCACAAAAAGAATTGTTGTGTTCCATGACCTATGATATGATAGATAATTGAATTATCTTTCTAACGCCACCGAGCTTGCTAAAATCCAACCTCCGAGTAAAAAGTTATGCTCGTTTTAGTGAAGACCTGTTGGGCAGACTCGACCTACGGATCCAATCGACGGACAGTCGATTGAATGACGGCCCGTCAGTCAATTCCGTCGATCACTCCGACAATAGTTAATTCAGGGGTCTTTTGGTCTTTTCCTATTTTGTTTAACCCTTTAGCTACGTCATTTAAACCCTAAATCATGAGGTATTAATTAGTTTAAGCCTAGAAACATAACTAGAACTTACCTTAGTCAAAACATTTAATCAAAACTTAGAAAATTAGAACGCTTAAAGGAGAAGAGAGGTCAAGAACCCTAGTTCAAGAACGCAGCAAGGTTTCATTAGTTCCAGCCCCAAAATCAAAAGATTTCTTGGTGGAATTCGTCACCAGGTATGTGGGATTTCACTAGTGGGTTCCTTTCGCCCATTAGGTCCCTAGAATTCAGTCAGATTCTTGATTCCATGATTATGAACAGATCTAGGGTTTCTAGAATTACAGCAGATCATCATAAATTAGTTATTTAAATGTTCCAAATCAGATTAACATGTTATTGCTTAGTTTATCTCATGAATTTCAGAACCCTAGCTATGTATTTCTTCAGTTCTTGAATTACACATGCTAGGACAGATATTTCAGTATTCAGTTTTACATGCCTCAGTTTATGAATGCATCATTATCAGATTAATTGTTGCATTCTCAGTTTGCATGTTCAGTTTCGAGCTATCCAGTATTTACAGAAATTCAGTCATAACCAGTTAACCACTTAATTCATTGGGAGTAGCATAATACCGAGTTGGACTAGGGTTCAACGTACCCATATAGTCCTAGAACTACGAGCCATGTAGGTGTAAGTCCCCTCCGTGGGCAACATCAGTTTAGTGATCACGCCAGTATGCCTCTATACCTCTGGCAGGGTATATTGGGTCCTCTCGATGGGATGTATACATCGGACTCCACATTAAGCTTATGTGGTTTTATGTCAATTATTAGTAGCTCCCACAGTTTAGCCTGATTCTATTGCATTGACCATTTATCAGTATATTCAGTATTCAGTCTCAGCATGTTATAAATTGGTCATTGCATTCAGTTAGCTCAGCATTCAGTATCTATATCATGTTTAGATTATTTCATTGCTTTATTTCTTTGTTCAATTATATGTTATTTCAGCTTTACTCTATCCTGCTTGCTCAGTACCTTTCAAGTACAGACGCATACGTGCGCTACATTTTCTCGTGATGTAGGTTCAGGTTCTCAGCATCCAGATCACGCTTAGATCGATTCCCGATCTTCAAATCAGCAACATCAGTGGTGAGTCCTCATTCTTCGAGGACTAGTGACATGTTTACCTTTATCGCTTTTAGTCCTTTAGTTTCAGTTTTGCTAGATCTAGTTAGGGCATGTCCCAACATTTCTAGTCAGTTTAGAGGCTTATTTCAGACATAGTTAAATCCAGCTTAGTATTGAGTTAATAACTTCTTTGTATTAAACTCATCAGTTTTCATATATCTTAGTTATAGTATATGGGTATTCCCCATCTCTTCAGTTTATTTATGATTTAGCTTCCGCATCAGTTTGCTATCTTTAGTATGCTCATGATCATGCCAGCAGGGTTAGCTTGGGATCACTTGTGGTCCTAGGTCCCGTGTCCATATCTCGGGGGTCGCTCGAGGCGTGAAAAACTTGGTATCAGAGCATTAGGTTTAAGAGTCCTAGGATGTCTGAAAAGCCGCATTAAGTATAGTCCTTTTCATGGGTGTGAAGTGCACCACATCTAATGAGAGGGAGGCTATGAAGTGTTTTAGGAAAAACTTCACTTTCTTGATATTCTTATCGTGTGTTGGTATGATATCTTTTCTAATCCATCGTTATGCGCTTTAGATCATACCTCCTCATAGAGCTTATGCCAGGAATGCAAACGCAGCTCCTCCAGTATCGGATCAAGAAGTGTTGAATGCAGAGTTCAGGAACGCTATTCAGATGTTGGCTCAGAGTATGACCACCCAGAACAATAAGCAGGTCCCAATTCCTACTAATAGAAATGGTTGATCAGTGGCAACTAGAGTTTGAGATATTTATAAGGATGAATCCGCCTGAGTTTTAGGGTCACAATTTGGTGAAGACCCACAAAACTTCATTGATGAGGTTAAGAAAATCTTTGGAGTGATGCAAGTGATTGATAATGGTAGGGTTGAGTTGGCATCCTACCAGCTTAAGGATGTGGCTCACATATGGTATACTTAATGGAAAGATTCAGGGGCTACTTTATCTTTTATGACTCTTTATATAGCAGTAATTTTATATGTCAGTCCAGAAACTCTTTTAGAACCCTTCTCAGTCTCTACTCCAGTCAGTGACTCAGTTATAGCTAGGTGGGTATACAGAAATTGCCCTGTCATAGTTTCTCAGAAAGTCACATCTGCAAATATTGTAGAGTTAAAAAAAAGGTAGACTTCGATGTTTTTCTAGGCATGGATTGGTTACATTCCTGTTATGCCTCAGTCGACTGTAGAACTAGGAGTGTTCATTTTCAGTTTTCAGACGAACCAATCCTAGAATGGAAGGGTAGTAGCTTAGCGCCTATGGGTCGATTCATTTCTTACCTTAAGGTCAGAAAGATGATCTCCAAGGGTTATCTCTATCATCTAGTTCGGGTTAAGGATTCTAGCTCCGAATCCCCAACTCTTGAGTTAGTTCCTATAGTCAGTGAGTTTCCAGAAGATCTTCCCGGAGTTCTTCCCGAAAGGGAAATGGAATTTGGAATTGATCTCCTTCTAGATACCCAGCCTATTTCTATTCCTCCTTACAGAATGGCTCCAGCTGAGCTTAAAGAATTGAAAGAATAGTTGAAAGACTTTCTAGATAAGGGCTTCATCAGACCTAGTATTTCGCCATGGGGTGCACCAGTGTTTTTCATAAAGAAGAAAGATGGTTCTCTCAGAATGTACCTTGACTATAGGTAGTTAAACAAGGTCACAATCAAGAATAAGTATCCCATCCCCAGGATTGATGACTTGTTCGACCAACTTCAGGGTGCTAGTCATTTCTCAAAGATAGACCTCAGATCGGGTTATCATCAGCTTAAAGTCAGCTATAGTGACATTTCAAAGATAGCCTTCAGAACTCGGTATGGTCATTACGAATTTGTAGTTATGTCATTTGGACTAACCAATGCTCCTGCAGCTTTCATGGATTTGATGAACAGAGTGTTCAAGCAGTACTTGGACTTGTTCGTCATCGTCTTTATTGATGACATCCTCATTTACTCTAGGAATGAGGAAGAACACGCAAGTCATTTGAGAGTTGTTCTGCAAACTCTCAAAGATCGCCAGTTATTTGCAAAATTTAACAAGTGTGAGTTTTGGTTACAATCAGTTGCTTTCCTTGGGCATATTGTGTCTAGCGAAGGAATTCGAGTAGATTCCCAGAAGATAAAAGCAGTGAAACAATGGCCCAGACCTACCTCTGCTACAGATATCAGAAGTTTCTTGGGTCTAGCAGGTTATTAAAGAAGTTTTGTGGAAGGATTTTCATCCATAGCCCCAACATTGACTAGGTTGACTCAGAAAAAGGTTAAGTTTCAGTGGTCAGATGATTGTGAGAAAAGCTTTGCAGAATTGAAAACTAGGTTGACTACAGCTCCTATCTTGACTTTACAAGAGGGTTCAGATGGTTATGTGATCTATTGTGATGCATCTAGGGTCGGCCTAGGTTGTGTGTTGATGCAACGAGGTAAGGTTATAGCTTATGCTTCCAGACAACTTAAGGTGCATGAGAAGAATTATCCAACTCATGACCTCGAGCTAGCAGTAGTGGTGTTTGCACTTAAGATTTGGAGACATTACTTGTATGGTGCTCACGTAGATGTGTTTATAGACCATAAGAGCCTTCAGTATGTGTTCACCAAAAAGAGTTGAATCTTCACCAGAGAAGATGGCTAGAGTTCCTCAAAGATTATGATATGAGTGTGCATTACCATCCAGGTAAAGTGGATGTAGTAGCAGATGCTCTTAGCAGATTATCCATGGTAGTGTAGGACATGTTGAGGAAGAAAAAAAAGAGCCAGCAAGGGATGTTCACAGACTTACTCACCTAGGAATTCGTCTTATGAGCATATCAGATGGTGGTGTAACGGTTCAAAATGGGGCAGAATCTTCTTTGGTAGTGGAAGTTAAGGAAAAGCAAGACAACAATAGAATATTACTTAAACTCAAGGGTGTAGTCTACCGATAAAGAGTTGAGGTTTTCTCCCAAGGGGGAGATGGTGTGCTTTGCTGTCAAGGTCGATTATGTGTTCCTTAGGTGGATGAGTAGGTGAAGCAGCCTTGATTGGGATAGATTTGGTTTATAAAGCTATGGGAAAAAGTTCAGCTTGTCAGAAGTAGACTTAAGACAGAAGTCCTATGCAGATGTAATGAGAAGGAAATTAAAGTTTGAGATAGATGATTGAGTTTTCTTGAAAGTGTCACCTATGAAAGGGGTGATGAGATTTGGCAAGAAAGAGAAGCTTAGTCTTAGATATGTAGGCCCTTACAAGATTCTGAAAAGGATTGGTAAAGTGGCTTATGAGTTAGAGTTACCAATAGAACTAGCAGCAGTACATCCAATTTCTCACATTTCACTTTTGAAGAAGTGTGTGGGTGATCCAGCATCCATAATGCCATTAGAGACTGTGGCTGTAAAAGATAGCCTTTCTTATGAAGATGTACCAGTTGAGATTCTCGATCACCAAGTTAGAAGGTTGAGAAACAAAAAAGTCTCTTCAGTCAAGGTTTTGTGGAAGAGTCAGTCCATAGAGGGAGCTACTTGGGAAGCAGAAGCAGCCATGAAGTCCAAGTATCCTCACCTCTTTCCTTCCAATTCCATTCCAGTTTGAGGTAATAGTTCCTCTTCAATTTTTCAGTCATTCATGCGAAAATTCAGTCTTAGAATCATGTTCCTTCAGTTTGTACTTGCATTTTCAGTGTATTTGCATGTACTTGGAACTCAATTCAGTCAGAAATTCAATTCTCAGTGTTTAGTGGTAGGGATTGCAGCCCTCTCCCTCTATTTCAGCAAGATTAGTCTTCATTCGAGGATGAATGGCCCCAAGGGGGAGATAATGTAATACCCCGTATCCAAAAATAGAGATTTCAGATTTCTGGTGTTATAGGTGACACTCACAGACACCATCCACGGACCGTAGATGGACTCACGGTCCGTCCTACAGGTTCGTGGTTCGTGCCAAAAAATTTCCCCAAAACTCAGTCAGAAAATTTGGCTAAGTGTTGACCCACAGCCGGACTTACGGTCCGTAGGTCAGGTCACGGACTGTAGTTCGTGTCCATGGATCGATGCCCCAAAAGCCCATCTTCAGTCCCAATTAACGGTTGACCAGCATGGACCATCAATCGATGCACGGTCCATAGGTCTGACCGTAGATGAGGATCAGCAGCCAGTTAGCTGAAAATTATGATTGGGTCAACTTCAGATGGTCATAACTTTTAGCACAAAAATAATTGTGTGTTCCATGACCTATAATATGATAGATAATTGAATTATCTTTCCAACGCCACCGAGTTTGCTAAAATCTAACCTCCGAGTAAAAAGTTATGCTCGTTTTAGTGAAGCCCTGTCGGGCAGACTCGACCTACGGATCTAATCGACGGACTGTCGATTGAATGACGGCCTATCAGTCCATTCCGTCGATCACTCCAACAGCAGTTAATTTAGGGGTCTTTTGGTCTTTTCCTATTTTGTTTAACCCCTTAGCTACGTCGTTTAAACCCTAAATTATGAGGTTTTAATCAATTTAAGCCTAGAAACATAACTAGAACTTACCTTAGTCAAAACATTTAATCAAAACTTAAAAAATTAGAACGCTAAAAGGAGAAGAGAGGTCAAGAACCCTAGTTCAAGAACGCTACAAGGTTCTATCATTTCCAGCCCCAAAATGGAAAGATTTCTCCGTGGAATTCGTCACCAGGTATGTGGGATTTCACTACTGGGTTCCTTTCGCCCATTAGGTCCCTAGAATTCAATCAGATTATTGATTCCATGATTATGAACAGACCTAGGGTTTCTATAATTACAGTAGATCATCAAGAATTAGTTATTTAAATGTTCCAAATCAGATTATCATGTTATTGCTCAGTTTATCTCATGAATTTCAGAACCCTAACTATATATTTCTTCATTTCTTGAATTACTCATGCTAGGACAGATATTTCAGTATTCAGTTTTATATGCCTCAGTTTATGAATGCATCATTATCAGATTAATTTTTGCATTCTCAGTTTGCATGTTCAGTTTTGAGCTATCCAGTATTTATAAAAATTCAGTCATAACCAGTTAGCCACTTAATTCATTGGGAGTAGCATAATACCGAGTTGGACTAGGGTTCAGCGTACCTATATAGTCCTAGAACTACGAGCCACGTAGGTGTAAGTCCCCTCCGTGGGCAACATCAGTTTAGTGATCACGCCAGTATGCCTCTATACCTCTGGTAGGGTATATTGGGTCCTCTCGATAGGGTGTATACATCGAACTCCACATTTAGCTCATGTGGTTTTATGTCGGTTATTAGTAGCTCCCACGGTTCGATCGAGATTCTATTGCATTGACCATTTATCAGTATATTCAGTATTCAGTCTCAGCATGTTATAAATTGGTCATTGCATTCAGTTAGCTCAACATTCAGTACCTATATCATGTTCAGATTATTTCATTGCTTTATTGCTTTGTTCAGTTATATGTCATTTTAGCTTTACTCTATCATGCATGCTCAGTACCTTTCAAGTACTGACGCATACGTGCGCTACATTTTCTCGTGATGTAGGTTCAGGTTCTCAGCATCCAAATCACGCTTAGATCAATTCTCGATCTTCAGTTCAGCAACATCAGTGGTGAGTCCTCATTCTTCGAGGACTAGTGACATGTTTACCTTTATCGTTTTTAGTCCTTTAGTTTCAGTTTTGTTAGATCTAGTTGGGGCATGTCCCAACATTTCTAGTCAGTTTAGAGGCTTATTTCAGACATAGTTAGATCCAGCTTAATATTGAGTTAATAACTTCTTTGTATTAAACTCATCAGTTTTCATATATCTTAGTTATAGTATATGGGTATTCCCTATCTCTTCAGTTTATTTCTGATTTAGCTTCCATATCAGTTTATTATCTTTAATATGCTCATGATCATGCCAGCAGGGTTAGTTGGGATCACTTGTGGTCCTAGGTCCCGTGTCTGCGTGTCGGGGGTAGCTTGGGGCGTGACAGAATCCATGAGCCAGAAGCTGTAGTTTCAAGACTTAGTCCAACTACAACTTATGATGGTGACTTGGGCAGTGAAATGCTTGATGAGGATGATGACGATGATATGCTAGACATATTATTTGATAATGTAGCCGACGATGGTGATCTCTCGCCTAAGCAACAAAGAAGTGGAAGCAACAAAAGCAAAAAGAAAACACATGAAAGTTAACATAGTTGGGATGGTAAGGTGACTGAGGAATTTATTCCAACAAACCTACCAATGCGACTGACAAAGCAAAATCATATGATAGTTTCAACAACAACAACAAGATCCAATAAATCCAAAAAGAAGTTATGAACTATGAAGTTTGTTGGACATATTTGATGAAGAAGACAAGAGGAAAATAATTCAGGTTACTTAACACGGACAATCCATCTCTTTTAATTCTTACATATACAAAATGAAGTTTGAGGTTGATAACACATCTTTATTCTTAGATTTTATATGTTGCATTACTTAAGCATCCTCGTTTGTAGTATCATCACAAAGTATATTACAAACTCTACGATGATCATAGAATATCTAGTTTTCTCTAGCTCTTATTTTCTTCATACTTGTTAATTAGTAGAGGTTCGTTACCTCATTAAGATTAGTAAGGTAAGCCCTAGCCCTCCTTGTTTGTACTTTTTTCTTTGAGATACTTTCTCTTTATCAATAAAACTATCCCTAAGCACACCTTCCATCGTGGAATTGCTTAATTTTTTTTATATTCTTTCTTATATATAGTAGTAGTAATAATAATAAAATATTTCCAAAGTTTTAACTATAGAAAACAAATTGGTAAGTTGCAATTCTCATCTACCTCATGAAGGCTAATAAATCACTCTAATTTTTTAAAAAATTAGATATTTTTTGTAACGAGCATCAAATAATGAAATTTAACAACTACTGAAGTAGGTGAAGCTGTGAACCATCATGATTCAAATCCAGACAAAATTTTAAATAGGATGTCTAACCTTTTTGATATACTTAAAAAGCTTTGATGGTTATAGTTATACTTATAAATGTAAAAATGGTCAAATTTTATTCTTTACTTTGAGAAAAAATCAGTTTTATTCTTCCTTATACTATTAATTTAAAATTACAATACAATTACTTGAATAATTCAAATAAATTTTTCCTCGTTAAGATTATACAAGGTGAACACTTGATCCTATATAATAGCGGAAATTTTGAAGAAGTAAATATTACATGGCATGTCATCCCAATGTCCCAACCCATTTTAGCCTCCCCTCCACTTGTTCTTCCGCCATTAATGTTTCTATTCTTATAACAATTACTAATATTGTGTGGCTAAAAATGGTGAAGTGTTGTGTTTAAATGAGATGAATATTATTTATCTAGATGAAAATAATTAGTGATGGAAGAACAAGTAAAAGGAAGAGGTAAACTGCGTTAGGATATTGAGGTAGGAAGTCATGTGGTGTTGTTCATCTCATCAATTATTATTTTTTAAAAAGAAGAAGAAGATGAAGGTGTTTATGTTAGGATATTGAGGTAGGAAGTCATGTGGTGTTGTTCATCTCATCAATTATTATTTTTTAAAAAGAAGAAGAAGATGAAGGTGTTTATGTAATTGACAATCATTCTTTTGGTTGATTTGTCTATTTTTGGTCTCAATCAGGGGTTTTTTGAGCTTGAAAGGTTCAAATATTAAATTCCCAGTAGTTTTCAACCATACCCACGTGTAGAGTCTTGAAATATAGAGGTATATTGGTCTCAAGATATTTCTCGAGGTTCCCCTACTCTTAGAGAACATTCCTTGTGGAATGTGTCTTCTGTTGGTGATGAAGGTTTATCTTAGATTGCCCATGAATGTCATTTGTTAGAGAAGCTTGATATTTTCCAATGCCTAAGAAATAAAGGTATTCTTGATTCTTTCATGTATTCACATAAATCTTGTGTCTTTATCTTAATTTTTATTTCTCTTTTAAACTTTTGGGGTTAGAAAATTTGCACTAAAATAGGTTCTTGATTGTGTAGTGAAGACGCTTTGCCTTTTTTTTTTTTGTTGCTCTTTCTTCTTTTATGATTGTTTTAGTCCATTACACACCCAATTTCTATTATAAGCCAAAATCCACGAGGGCCTTAGAATTAGGCCGGAAGCTTCGGGACCTAAAGTAAGGTTTGTTCTAAACCAAACTAAATATTATGGGGCTAACAACGCTGATGGAATTCTCACCCAAGCTTGTTTACTCACAATATTGACTAGAGTCAAAATTAGGCCTTAACTTGAAAGCTAAAACACTTAATCACATTGACTCGCACTGAAAGCCTCGGGAGTCATACCGACTATGCCACTAGCCTAAAATGACCCTTCTGGAGCTGATGGAAACGTCAAAATTGGATTTCGAGATCATCTTTCAAAATTTCTGATAAAAATGACAGTTCAAGGTTCAAAAGCTCCAAAACAATAAAACTCGTCTAAAAACTTTTTTAAAAGGATGTTGATTTATCAAGAGTTGATATTATACACCATCAATATTTGTAAAGCTTTTATAGCAAAATTAATTTACTTATGTACTTCCATCCAATTCATGTAGCCTATTTTTTAGGCTAGGATGGTTCTACCAGTCTGGAGCATAGGAGTTCCGATGCTGTGAATGAGTGTCGAATGATGAATTCATCTATGAAAAACCCTTGTGATCCTAATCTTGTTCCTTCCTGGAAGTAGGTACCCTTCATTGTGTACAATTATTACTAATGTGAATTCAGCACATGCATATGTTTGGATGGCCCATCTTTTCTAGTAGTCAGCTGACTGATTAACCTACTCTTCGTAATTTCCCTATTTATAAGTACAAAAATATATATAATACATTTTGTCAAGACGTAATGTTGGACCATGAGGAGATGGCCTAGTGTTTAAGGCATAGGACTAACAACTTGGATATTCTAGGTTTGAATCCCTGCTACAACACACGGTGCGCCCATCTGATCTATCCTTATTGGGCAGCATTACCTTGTCAATATGTTCTTGTGAGATGGATAAGTTGTCCACTGAATTAGTTGGGGTACATGCAAGCTGGTAGGGATGCCAGTAGTATCGCTAAAATAATGAGTGGGGCATTGAAAGAATATATGACATAATGATAATCTGAATGTGTACTGCTTAGTTAGATGATAATTGATCTAATCTCTCTTCCTCTTTGCATTTCAGGAGAAGTTTTGACATCTTAGGTACTTTGGAATTTGTACATGGGATGCTCAATAGTTGTATCCAGGCTCATCCTCCTTCTAGAGTTAGACGTAAGGTGTATGAGTTCCCACGTCTTTTGTCTGATACTCTTAAATTTGAACTTTTTCCCCATGGGGATATTTGGGAAAGTCTATTCAGCAATCATATTCCGAGTAAAGAAGATATAGGACTGTATTTTTTTGCAAGTGAGAAAGAAAGGTCAGCTTCTGTCTTATATATCTGTCCGTAAAGGGGTAAGGGGTTACAAAGTAGAAGTGCCCCCTTGCCCAGGAACGTTTTTACTAGATATTCATTCTCATTTGCCATTATATGTAGGTCTGAGAGATATATTTTTCTAGTGGATTTCATGCGTAGTAAAGATTTGGTGATGAGAATGCTTATAAATGATGTTGAGCTCCTTATACTTGCATCCACAACCCTATGCAGTGATTCTCAAAGTACGTCTATAATTTCTATGTTCTTTTCTCATTTTCAATGAACTTTTACGTAATACATTTACATGTGTATGCTGAAAATTATGCCTTTTTAAAGTGGGGATACTTGCTTAGTTTCATTTGAGTATCAAAGCTAAAATCCAACATTTTAAGTTATTTTCCTTTTATACTTGATAGTCGCATATATATTTTTCGTTCAATGTATGATATTCTAACATATAGCACAATCAAGGTTCCATCGGCGCCTTTGTGGGAGTCACGTGTAACCTTGAAATAGTTTCATCAAAAGGTTTATTTGCTTATCGTAATTGAGCCTCAGTGAAATTATCACAATTGACTATGTTAAGTCAAAAAATAATGTGTCAAATTCACTTACAAAAGGCCTAACTAGAGATCAAACAGTTGATAAATCATCAAAGGGAATGAGATTATGGCCAAGGATAAGTCATCACAATGGTAATTCTACCTAGCTGACTTGAGATTTCAAAATCTATATTCAAGGAGATCAAACAAAGTTATGAATTATGGTTCAACATTGTTGCTAAACTAATTCCAATCTCAAAATAAGACAATTTTCAGAAACAAGAATAAAGTGTTGAGACTCTTTAAAAATTTCTAAGTTTGACATGATATGATCAAAATAGCGTATATACGGGTTACGCATTTAGAAATCATTTATGTGAATGTAATATATAAGCCGACTTCAGAAGAATTATTAGTGTAAGATCGATTCTCTACGCAATCATGAAATTGTGTGGTGTTTGCGACTGAAATAAACACAATAATGAGAACCAAGAGTGGTTAAGGATTGATTGTGTGACATGTGTTATCTAGGTATACGGAAAAACTCAATAGTTTAAAGGTATTGAATCTATAGATTTACCAAGTTTACCCACTGTATGTTCATTATGAGAGTTCAAAGGAAAACATACTTATCATATGTGATTAATTCTTATTTTTATATCACACAATTGTTTTCATGCATGTTATCATAATATAGTCATTCCTCATTCATATAGAGATTATTGGGTTACTTTAAAGGATAAGCTTTAAATATGAGGTGCAGAGGAAACCTTTTTTACTCTTGAGTAAAATTATTCATCCTAGCTATTAAAGGGTCGAGAAGAGAGACTCCCCTCGCGTCGTCGTAGTGACTCACTCGATTTCGATTTTGACTTTGACTTCATATTTGATTGGACAAAATTTCTTTTCATTTTCACTAATTAATTTCCTTTTGTTCCTGATAGTAAAATTAATTTATTGATTCTTAAAATTTGTAGGGAAAGAACCTATTTCTTTCGAACAAAAAGTCACTTCCCTTCGATAGAAATAATATATCTATACATTGAAAAAGTATAACTAATTTAAAATATATTAACAAAAAAGATTATAATTAATTATTTTTTATGGATAAAATAATATAATTATAAATATATCATGTCGGTTTGTTTTGGGATCAATTTAACTTCTTATTTTTTGGTCAATACCAAATCAAACTACAAGTCTGTTTTTTTCTTCTTCAGTTTGACTTAGTTCTCAGTTCAATTTTTTTTGAAGATTCGACCCACACACCGCTAGTCGACATATTACAATTAATTAGTTGCTTTTTATATAATCTACTTATACTTTCTAGATTATAGTTTATGGCTCTACATTTACTATTTTCTCTTCTTATCCTTTTGTCTATATACACAATACACATACTTTCACCTATATATATATAAGTATACCTCGAGATTTGAGAGAAACTAATCCATTATTATACACATTGATTTGAATGATTTGAGATTAGATCTATATATTTGTTGTTCATTTTGTATGTGCTTTTTAACTTTATTTTAATTGAAAATTTATCTAAAAACACTTCGTTAATTCAAATGTATGTTCTCTTAGAGTTTTTTTCAAAAAAAAATTGTAGTAGCCACTAATATATCTTGGTTTATTAAATTTGTTTCTTTTGGCTATTGTGACAACTCTAATAACATACAAGACTATCAAGCATGAGTCATTTGTTATTATGTAGGTGTTTGATCATAAAAATAAATATTTGGATTTTTCAAAATTGAAATAGAAATTTGAGTTATGTTTGACCAAAATTTATGTGATGTGTAGGACCTGTTCAGATATTTTCTTTGTTGGAGTGCCATTGTGGAGCGCAAATGGCCACTCGCTCTCTAAGGCAAAAGGAACAAATGCCCCACAAGGTAGAACCTAGCCTTTTTTAGTAAGTTTCGACGAACCTGTCATGGTTAGAATTTCAAGAGTTTATTTTAAACTTTTGATTGAATATCGACATGAACATTTTATGGTTTTAAAAATAAATTTACATATTTGAATTATATAAAAAGTATTATAAATTATAATAAGTTATAATTCAAAATATTTAAAAGACATAAAAATTTATGTAAAAAACAACTAATCATGCGATCAATGCATCTGCATATGTCTTTGTTTTTTCTCCATGGAAAAAGGCCGATATTCTTTTTGGGATGATTAAGTGGGGTTAAGCGTGTGTCTTTTTCAATTTTTATTTTATATTATTATTTAATTTAATACTTTTCCCCTCTTATATGCAAATATGAAAGTCAAAGTTGTTATTATGTTATTTAACAAATGAAAGGATGACTGAGTTGGTTTAGTAATATCCCGTTAGAAAGGTCAAAGGTCAGGGAGGGTAGTTGGACTTGTGTAGATTAATACTCTATTGAATATCTTTCTTAAGGATGGACAAAGTTGTCAAAGCTCATCTAGACATCATGATTATAAAATAAATAAAGGAATATTCAACACCTTAAAGTACATAAAGGAGTGTTCAATATTAGATTCTTTAAACAAATTTCAATATTCTAACCAGATGAGTAATAACTTGTTCTATATTATTAAGTGACTAGATTAAGAGAAAATCTTGAAAATTAACTAAAATATTGTCTTTCCCCTTCATTAATCATGTAGTACTAAAGTTCTGGATTTGATCGTCAAACAACGTATCAGCTATATATATCACACAACTATTAGCAACTTTGATTTTTTTATTTCCATTAGGCAATAGTAATCAATGTTGTTGTTTGTTTGGATGCTTTTTCCTAATTACTTTCAGTGCAGTTCAATTGTCCACGTCCTAAATTGATTTTTACTCTATGTATCCCCCATTATTTGGATATTGTGTTGTTGTTTCACTACTTAGGATGTTTGCTTATACCTTGTTCTACTTGTACTTAACAGATAGGGACTAAAATTTAGTTAGTTTTTAGAACATTTTGCTCCAAAATCAATTTACTGATTTGTTAAAATTTTAGGTTAAAATAGTTTACTACCAATGCATACTACACTATAATTGAGTTTTTCTTTTTCAGTTTGCTGCAAAGATAAAGATTTTATTAGATAGTGCATTTTTAGCTAGACAAATAGACTAGATAGATATATTTTGTGCATCAAGGTGTTTGCTCTATAACAGATTGTCCAAAAGAAGATGTTAACAACAACTACAGTGTCTAATGGTATAACATTTAAGTAAAAAACAACAAACTTAAATAGAATACTCGGAATGCATTAGTGGATATGCTTCTGCTATATATTATGAAAGAAGACGAGAACTTGATTTTGCTGATTATGATTTAGCTTTCTGTATATAATGACATTTGGTCTCCACATATCATTCAGTTCATATATTAATCTTACTTTCAATCAAGAGTCAGTCAACTTCTAAATTTCTTATGTTTTCTATGTGAACTTGCAGAAAAAGTTTTGTGAAATTTGTTGTGATACAAGTTTTGAAAAAGCAATCACTACATGTTATCAGTGTAACAATGTTGATGTGCATTAGTAAGTTCTCCCTCTCTCTCTCTCTAGCTAGCATGAAAAGGTGGACAATCAGTTAGAAAAGCTAAAAGCTATGACTCTCTGTCAAGCTTCATCACCTTGTGTCATATCTACATGTTCTTTGTAAACCTCAAACACTTTCCCAATCCCAAACCCCTTATTTTAGTTTACTTGACATTTCAAAGACAGAAGTTGATCTTTTTACACAGGGAGTTGTTGTTTTTTTGAAGAAAATTGCTGGTTAGATTATCAAATTTTCTTTCCCTTTTTGAATCTTTTTTGCATGATGTGGCATTTAATTTTCACAATTACTCCATGTATCTTTTATGCATACATAGACCTCTTCTTGTTTTAAAAATATTCTGCTATTTTCTCTTCCTTTTAGATATTGCATGATGGGATATTATTTTGATGCACCAGTGGATTGGTGTTGTGAAGAATGTGATATTGGAAAAGAGATAATGTTTTCATTGAGTGGACTAGAAAGTGTGCATTATGAGGAACCCAGATTACCTGCCTCTAAAAAGATTTATCAGAGTACTGTGCAACCAAAGAAATATAGTAAGTTTCCTTGTAGACATCGTATTAACTGGGAAAGGGAGGTACGGACCAGGAAAATGAGATATCTACATGTTGAAGAAGCACTTGGTCTATCATCAAGCATCAACAAATATGGATCTCCGCGGATAAATACAGTCTCCTCAAGAGTTGTGTCAACCAAATCCATGGAAACCATGGCTCAAAGGATTTTTACCAAGCCTAGAGCTCAAATTTCAAATTCTTTTCGTGAGAAGAGCAAAGTGCAGCGGCCTTTAGGATCAACAGGATATACGAAACCTCAAAATATTTAAATTGCCGAAAACACTTAACAGAGAAAAAAAAAAGTACAATTATCTAAAGGTTAAGTGTTCACCACTATATTTTGTATTAATAACTTGATTTGATTTATCCTCTTCTTGTACCATTATTCTTTAAAAATTTCATTCATATACTCTAATAGTTTTTTCTAAAATAATGTTGATATATCTTTTTACACAAGGGGTTGTTCCTCTTGAAGAAAGTTGCTAGTTAGATTATTAGTTTTTCTTCCCTTTTTGAATCTTTTTTGCAGGAAGTGGCATTTTATTTTCATAAATACTCCATGTATCTTTTATGCATACATAGTCCTCTTCTTGTTTTAAAAATACTATGCTATTTTCTCTTCCATTCAGATATTGCATGATGGGTTATTATGTTGACACACCAGTGGATTGGTGTTGTGAAGAATGTGATATTGGAAAAGGGATAATATTTTCATCGAGTCGACTAGAAAATGTACATTATGAGAGACCCAAATTACCTGCCTCTGAAAAGATTTGTCAGAGTACTATGCAACCAAATAAACATAGTTCCTGGTGGACATCGTATTAACTGGAAAAAGGAGGTACGGATCGAGAAAATGAGATATCTACATGTTGAAGAAGCACTTGGTCTATCATCAAGCATAAAAAAATATGAATCTCCGCAGATAAATGCTGTCTCCTCAAGAGTTGTGTCAACCAAATCAATGGAAACCATAGCTCGAGGGATTTTTAGCATGCCTATAGTTCAAATATCAAATTCTTTTCGTGAGAAGAGCAAAGTGTAGAGGCCTTTAGGATCAACAGGTTATACGAAACCTCAGAATGTTCAAATTGCCAATAACACTGAACAGAGCAAAAAAATAGTTCAACTATCTAAAGGTAAAGTATTCACCACCATATTTTGTTTTAATAACTTGATTTTATTTGTCCTCTTCATATACCTTTATTCTTTAAAAATTTCATTTTCTAGCATATACTCTAAATAGTTTTTTTTTTTTTTAAATAATGTTGATATATCTTTTTACACATGGGGTTGTTTCTCGAGAAAAAATTCCTAGTTAGATTATCAGTTTTTCTTTCCTTTTTGAATATTTTTTGCATGATGTGGCATTTAATTTTCATAATTAATCTATGTATCTTTTATGCATACATAGACCTCTTCTAGTTTGAAAAATATTCTGCTATTTTTTCTTCCTTTCAGATATTGCATGACGGGCTATTATGTTGATGCATCAGTGGAATGGTGTTGTGAAGAATGTGATATTCGCAAAGGGATAATGTTTTCATCGAGTGGACTAGAAAATGTGCATTATGAGGGACCCAGGTTACCTTTCTTTGAAAAGATTTGTCAGAGAACTGTGCAACCAAAGAAACATAGTAAGTTTCTTGGTGGACATCGTATTATCTTGGAAAAGGAGGTACGGACAGGAAAATGAGATATCTACATGTTGAAAAAGGACTTGGTCTATCATCAAGCATCAAGTAATATGGATCTTCGTGGATAAATACGGTCTCCTCAAGAGTTGTGTCAACCAAATCCATGGCAACTGTGGCTCGAGGGATTTTTAGCAAACCTAGAGCTCAAATTTCAAACTCCTTTTGTGAGAAGAGCAAAGTGCAACGGCATTAAGGATCAACAGGATATACGAAACCTCAGAAACTTCAAATTGCCTAAAACACTCAACAGAGAAAAAATATAGTACAATTATCTAAAGGTTAGGGGTTCACCGCCATTTTTTGTATTAATAACTTCATTTGATTTGTCCTCTTCTTATACCTTTATTCTTTAGAAATTTCATTTTCTAGCACATACTCTGAATTGTTTTTTTTAAAATAATGTTGATATATCTTTTTAGTTGGGATACATGCAAGCTGGTAGGGACGCCATTAATATCGTTAAAATAATGAATAAGGCACTGAAAAATATATGACATAATGATAATCTGAATGTGTACTGCTTAGTCGGATGATAATTTATCTGACCTCTCTTCCTTTTTGCATTTCAGGGATGTTTTGACATCTTAGGTTCTTTTGAATTTGTACCTGGGATTCTCAATAGTTATATCCTTGCTCATCCTCCTTCTATAGTTAGACGTAAGGTGTCTGAGTTCTCAGGCCTTTTGCCTGATACTGTTAAATTTGAACTAGATCGTCGTGGCAATATCTGGGAAAGTCTATTCAACAATCATATTTCGGGTAAAGAAGATATAGGACTGTATTTCTTTGCAAGTGAGAAAGAAAGGTCAGCTTCTTCCTGATATATCTATCCACAAAGGGGCATTGTTGAGGGAAAATATCTATCAAAATGATAGTTTATATATGGTGGTCTTTGTCTGATGTTTTTGATCTTCAAATATTTCAAAAAATGGTACTTTTTTCCAAGCTGCATATCCAAGCCCAAGACAATCATCTCTACTTTTATCACGTTGGCGAAATGGAAAGAGGATTTGTGTCCCTACCACTTTTGAAAATTTTAAGAAGAGAAATATTGAAATCCTTTATGATAAATTCCTCTTTGATGTATTTAGATGTCTTCCTAGTGGCCAAGAGACAAATGTTTGTCCAAGCGATGGCTCATACTTTTAAGCAACATTCCCAAGGATGAGATTGCAAAATCTAATGGATATCTTGCAATGTCTTTTGTTAATAAGACATCCACATATGTCAGACTTTCTGTTACTGCCGTTGGAACTGCAAATCGTGAAGATTTAGCAAAGCTATCTATTCAGGGAAACAACATTTGTCGTGGTGTGACTGATATTTGTCTCAAAGATATTGCTTGAGGTTGCCACCTCAACTGGATTAGAGAAATGTTCTTGTTTAATTGTGCTTGCCACCTCGACCAAATCAGATAAAACAACAATGTTGAATCAGGTCGCCCTTTACCTTGAAAGAATTCACATGCGGCCACCAATTTTCCCAAAATAAAGGGAGATTTGCTGCTTAATGCACACAGAAACATCTAACCTATACTAGAGTCAAGTCGTTCACCTATATTTCTAATCTGCCTTCCGTCTATTCATTATATTTTTGGCTATGACCCATTGAAAAATGGGTCATACTCTAAGAGAACTTCCCTTGTGGAATGTGTCTTTTGTTGGTGATGAAGACTTATTTGAGATTGCTCATGGGTGTCATCTGTTAGAGAAGCTTGATCTTTTCCAATGGCCAATTAATAGAGGTATGTTCTTAATTAATTGAGGTTGCCACCGTGACTAGATTAGAGTAAATAGCAATGTCAAATTAGGCCGCCCTTTGCCTTGAAAGAATTCACACGCAGCCACCAGCTTTCCCAAAATAAAGGGAGATCTGCTGCTTTCTGCTCACAGAAACATCCAACATATACTATAGTCAAGTCATTCGCCTAATTTTTTGATTTGCCTTCCATCTATTCATTATATTTTTGGATTTGACCCTACTCTCACAAAACTTTCCTTGTGGAATGTGTCTTTTGTTGGTGATGAAGGCTTATTTGAGATTTCTCATCGTGTCATATATTAGAGAAGCTAGATATTTTCCAATGGCTAATAAATAGAGGTATGTTATTCATTAAGGTTGCCACCTCTACTAGATCAAAGTAAACAACAATGTTGAATCAAGCAGCCCTTTGCCTTGAAAGAATTCACACACGGCCACGAGTTTTCCCAAAATATGGGGAGATCTTCTGCTTACTACTCACGGAGACATCTGACCTATACTATAGTCGAGTCGTTCACATATATTTCTAATGATTTCCTTCTATTTATTACTCCTTACGTTTCCAAAAGAATTACCTTCTTTCCTTGTTAGTCTGTTTAAAAAAGAATGACCTCTTTATTTTTTTGGTAACATTTTAATTTTAACTTTCTATGTGGCATGTTTAAGGCCACAAGATTAAAGAGTAATTTTGTACATTTGACATAACTTTAATTTAGGACCACAAGATTCAAAAGACTTCTTTATTTTCTTAAACTCCATGCCAAGTCAAACTAGATCATTCTTTGTGAAACGGAGGGAGTATATTTTTAGATTTGACCCAATGAAAAATAGGCCCTACTCTCAGAGAACTTTCCTTGTGGAATGTGGTTTTTGTTGGTGATAAAGGCTTAGTTGAGATTGCTCATGGGTGTCATCTATTAGTGAAGCTTGATCTTTTCCACTGGCCACTAAATAGAGTTATATTCTTGATTCATTGAGGTTTCAGCCTCGACCAAATCAGGGTAACAACAATGTCGAATTAGGCCGCCCTTTGCCTTGAAAGAATTCATATGCGGCCATCAGCTTTCCAAAAATAAGGGGAGATTTGATGCATACTACTTACAGAAACATCCAACCTATACTATAGTGAAGTCATTCACGGATATTTCTGATGCTTTCCTTCTATTTATCATATTTTTAAATTTGACCCAGTGAAAAATGGGCCCTACTCTCAAGGAACTTTCCTTGAGAAATGTGTCCAATGTTGGTGATGAAGGCTTATTTGAGATTGCTCATGGGTGTCATATGTTAAAAAAGCTTGATCTGTTCCAATGGCTAATGAATAGAGGTATGTTCTTATTTCATTGAGGTTTCCACCTCGAGCGAATCAGACTAAACAACAATGTTGAATCAGGTCGCCCTTTGCCTTGAAAGAATTCACAAATGGCTACTAGATTTCCAAAAATAAAGGGAGATATACTGCTTACTGCTCACAGAGACATTCGACCTGTACTATAATCAAGTCAATCACCTATCTTTCTGATCTCCTTCCCTTGTAGTCATCATATTTTTGTCTTATGTTGGTAATGAAGGCTTATTTGAGATTTCTCATGTCTGTCATCTTTTAGAGAGGCTTTGATCTTTTCCAATGGCTAATAAATAGGGGTATGTTCTTGTTTCATTGAGGTTTCCAACTCAACCAAATTAGAGTAAACAACAATGTCTAATCAGGCCGCCCTTTGCCTTGAAAGAATTCACACGCGGCCACCAGCTTTCCCAAAATAAGGGGAGATTTGTTGCTTACTGCCCACAGAAACATCAAACCTATACTATAGTCTAATCGTTCACCTATCTTTCTGATCCACTTTCCTTCTATTCATTATATTTTTGGCTTTGGCCTGGTGAAAAATGGGTCATACTCTTAGAGAACTTTCCTTGTGGAATGTGTTTTTGTTGGTGATGAAGGCTTATTTGATATTGCTCATGGGTGCATGTCATCTGTTAGAGATGCTTGATCTTTTCCAATGGCCAATAAATAGAGGTATGTTCTTGATTCTTTGAGGTTTCCACCTTGACCAAATCAGAGAAAACAACAATGTTGAATCAGGCTTCCCTTTTCCTTGAATGAGTTCACACACGGCCACCAGTTTTCCCAAAATAAAGGGAGATCTACTCCTTACTACTCACGAAAGCATCTGAGCTATACTATAGTCAAGTTGTCCACGTATATTTCTGATTCTTTCCTTCTATTCGTCATAATTTTAGGTTTGACATAGTGAAAATGGGCCCTCCTCTCAGGGAACTTTCCTTGTGGAGTGTGTCTACTATTGGTGATGAAGGCTTATTTGAGATTGTTCATAGGTATCATCTGAAATCTTGATCTTTTCCAATGCTCAAGAATTACTAATAAGTCTTTGTTAGATATAGCAAAGAATTGTCTTAATCCTAACTCTTTGTCGATAAATGAGTGTTCATATATTGGGAATGAGTCTCTCAAAATTGTGGGTGAATATTGCCCGAACCTTAAGCATATTGGATTAAAAATTGTCAACTCGTTGGGGATTAAGGAATTGTGGATCTCTTTTACTTAATTGTTCATGTTTTAACAAGAATAAAATTCGAGGAACTAAACATAAACGACATCTCTCTAGATATTATCTCACATTATGGAACTGCACTAACACATCTATCTTTT